>PVHX01006089.1:0-26341 GCA_004024805.1 Geosciurus inauris
ATCCATAATGTGGGGAAGGACATGGGAACAATGGTGGATCTCTGTTCACAGGGGTGTAAGGGGGGAGGGGGCATGGGGACAGCAAGGGTGGTGGAATATGATGGTCATAATAACCCTAACTTTATGTATGACTGCATATATGTTGTGATTCTATACAACTTACAACTAGAGAATTGATATGTTATCCTCTATCTATGTATAATGAATCACATTGCACTGTTAACATGTAAGCCTAAATAAAACAAACAAACAAAAAAAGAAAATGGGTAGAGAAGTATGATTCATTTGGGATCTGTGGAGACATAAAAGTTTCAGTGCACAATGAAGTAAATAAAGCATAAGATAAACTTGATTGTACCTTGTAATTTCAGAAGTTCACTCATTTATCCTTTAAACAAATACTTGAGTGACTTCTTTGTGCAAAGCACTCTGATAGACCCTTAGATTGCAAAAGCAAATAAATCAGAAAACAGTAGACTCCCAGAGATTAAAAACAGATACAAGAGGACAAAAATTGGAAATATATGTGAAATATATGTGGAGGTAGTAAGACTATTAGTCTTTTGAATTGTAACATTTTAGAACATCACTATGACATTGTTTTCATAAAAAATTATTATTTTATAATATCAATATATAACAGAGTGCAATAAAATGAAGGCAATATTCCTGGCCCAAAGTATTATCTGCTTTTTCAGAATTATCCGCAAGAGTTCTTGAGACTGCTTGTTTAGCAGCTTTCTTTGCATAGGATTTGGAGCCACAAACAGTAGAGGAAAGAAACTCAGATGAAGGCAAGGACATTCTCATATTTTAAAATGACATTGCTTAGGAGATTCTTGGATTACTGTCTTGTTAATTATCTCTTTGAGGAAATGTTATCAAGGGTGTCAGCTTTTTTCCATGAACTTGCTTTTCTTTAGTGCCTGTCGAATTAGTATGAGGAAACAGAAATCTAAGAAATGGGAAAATAAACATACATTTATTTTATTTATTTTTGTGGTACTGGGATTGAACCCAGATCTTTATGTTCAAGGTCTTTAGGTTCTAGGCAAGTGCTCTATCCCTGAGCTACATGCCTACTCCTGCTATTTTAAAAAAATTGAGTACATATTATGTCAGATGCTGCTGTTAATCCACTTGACGTAAACTATTTATATAGTATTGGTTAAATAATACATATCAATAAATTCATAAGGTTCTTATGTTAAATGTATATTATTTATTGATAGGTATTATGTAATCAATACCTTAAATACTACTTAATCAATACCTCCAATACAATGAGTAGTTATTGTCTCATTATCTCTACTTTATGAGTAAGTTTTATAAGATGCATTTATGGGCACACCAGGAATGGATTATATTCATTCATTCTCTTTTAGTACCTTTCTCCACTTTTCTTCTCTTGTTTCCAAATGGAGGTGTCCATCTCTCTTTCTCAGTATGAACTTATTTTAGCTCTTTCTAGTTGCACCTTAGAGTTATTGTACTTATTATGGCTACAGGTCTGTCACCTCCTATTACTCAGGCAGGCATTGAAGCATTTCTGGCTAATGCTCATCTGCTACAAATGCCTTGACATTTCCTAGACCAGAAGTGCTGATCTGGTGACCCTCCAGTGCCAGTAGCCTGAAGTTTGTTTTTTAAAAAAGTGACTGAGTAGTCAACATTTAAAGGTTTTTTTGTATATTAAAAAAAATCCAGTCTGGCTTTTTTCAAAAGTCAGGATATCTGGCCAGATTCCCTGTGAATCACAGCTGGTTGCAGCTCAGTGGGGCCAGCTGCCTGCTCTGGAAAGGTCAGCACTCTTGCATTACCTGCGATTTTGCTACTCCCTACTGTATTGTTTGGGACTGTTTTTCACATTTCCATTACCTTCCTGGCCCCTATAAGGCAACTAAATTTGAGATCTCTGTCCTGGGTCATTAGCTCTCAAACTGTACTGTGAATATGTGAATCACCTGGGGGAGATTCTTTTTGAACATACAGAGAGGAGGCCACAGCATGTAATTTTGTGGAACTCAGTGAGGCTGAGAATCTACACTTTAAAAATTACCAAATGTGATTTTGTTTCAGGGGGTCCCCAGTCACATTTTTGCAAATTATATGAGATGAAACTCTTAGGTTAATATGGTCCCAAAGAATAATACTCAGAATCACCAGCAGGCACAATCACCTGTGCTGTTTGTTTTGTAGATAGATTTCTATGCTACAGCCCCAGGGCTTCTGATGTTTTAAGTCTGGGAACCCATATTTTTGAGAAGTTATCGGGGAGTGCTAACATACTGATGGTCACCTAAAGAGTTATTCTTAGTGACAGACAAGCAGTACGCACATGGAGAGCTGGGGAAAACGTTGGCAGAGTCTCGCCAGATCTGATTTCTTGTCTGAATTTTCTTTGATAGGAGATGCCAGGATAAAATATAAATTCAGTCTTTTTCTTTTTCACCAATGATTAATTCCAGGAACTTTACTTTTCATCAACTTTGATTCTGTATCATTTTGATAGTCAAGAATCTTTGGCTATACTCTATGGTGAAATTACCCCAAGGGAGGAAATGAGGGTTTGGGGAAGCAGTGGCTCAAAGACCAGAGTACAATGCCACTTTTCTGTCACTTGTGATATACAGGAAATTAAAACATGATTTGGGGACAATGAAGCCAGTATGAGAAGCTTAACAGGGTCTTAGAAACATGTTTTCTATTTCCTATGAAATCAGTTTCCCCCAAGGGCCTTACTCTCTCAGCTTTGTTCTCCATTGAGTACTTAATTCTGGGTAGTCCTGAACTTTCTCCATCCCTGAGTGGGGAACCTTTTTGTATGTCAGTCTACACCCTTAGGTTCACATCAAACCACCTTGAGAGACAGTGAGTTTTCCAAAGGGGATTACATAGCTCTTTTACACTGGAAGGGATGGAAATGGACATCAATTCAATTTGATCAATAACCACTGAACAATATGAAGAGCTTAGAGTTCAGTCTGGTGGAGGAGAGTTGCATTCCTATGCAATCTAGAAAGAGAGAATGTACAAGCAGAACCGCAGAGAAGGGAAAGGAATTGTGTGTAGGGGTTGGGGGTGGGCAGTACTCCATGTCCAGAAGAGGTGGTATTGGAGCAAAGGTGCATGCCAAGTAATGAGAGCAGCATGTGGGACAGCATTGCACATTTAGGCATTGCTGGAGAACCGAGTGCAAAGGCGAGGGTTACTTTTAAGAAATTAGTAGAAAAGTTAAGCAAGGATCAGATATGAAAGAGTCTCCAATGCCGCACCAGGATGCTCAGAATTCATTGTATAGGTTAGTGTTTGGCAGACTGTGGGTAGTTCACGGCATGAAATTATGTGGTTCAGGGACTTGTCATTAAATAACACTGAACCACACAGTGAGAAACTTAATACCTTTTCAATTAGTATTTAATTAGTCTGGTCATGAGGAAACCTCTGTTTGGTGTCAGTATGGCTCTAACACTTCTCTAGCACCTGGAAATTTTCTCCTTTAAGAAGAGGCCCAAATTCTGGCCTCTGGTAGGTCAGGGTATCTAGCTAGAACTCTTGTGTTTTCATTGTGTACTTATTTTTACTTACATGGTAGGTCTGTTTATGGTACTAGTTTTTCATTTATGTTATGATGAAAATATTTTAAAAATACATTTATTCAAAATGGTAAATTTATTTAGAAAATCAATAGCAGTGGGTGATGCAGAGATATGGAAAAATTATGAAGCAGTACGGGGCACACTGCTATCATTTTGGAAAAGTGAAAGGGTGTAAGTAGACTAGTGGCCTCCTTTTCTTTCCGACAGCAGCTTGGAAAATACAACAGAGATAGCCAAGAATGGAGGCAGAGAAGCCAGGTAGGAGGCTACTGAAGTACTGTAAGCAGAGATGGTATGGCCGAGGCTATGTTTATTGATTTATTCCTGATCTTTTCTAGTGTGACTGCCCTCTAATTCTGCAAAGGATATACTAATGGCTCCCTGGGCCTGGTCTCAGAGATAAATTCTAAAGTTGTTCTGAAAGCTGATGATGCCCTACAATAGTTAAAGGTGGACTTGGTTAAAGGTTAGAATGGGATTTGATCATTTAGAGTATCACAGTTCCTTATGGACTATTATTTACAAATTAATGCAATCTTACATTTTAGCTAATGTATTCTTATGACTATAAACTGACCATCCCAGCTTTAAGATTCGATTTCCCAAGTGTCTCTTGTGCTAACCTGTGTCCTAGCTGTAATCTACCTTTCCTGTCAGCTCTCCAAACTCCCTTCTTCCCTGATAGGCCTCAGGCAGGCAGTGGAGTTACCTGGGTTCCCCTCTGTGACTACAGGAGCATCAAAAGATGCAATGTGGTACATATACACAATAGAATGTTACTCAGCCATAAAGAACAAAATTATGGCATTTGCTGGTAAATGGATGGAACTGGAGAATATCGTGCTAAGTAAAATAAGCCAATCCCCAAAAACCAAAGGCCGAATGTTTTCTCTGATATGTGGATGCTAATTCACAATAAGAGGAGGCAGGCATGTTAGGGAAGACGTACTTTGAATTAGGCAAAGGAGAATGAAGGGAAAGGAGGGGGAATGGGAACAGGAAAGACAATAGAATGTATCAGACATTACTATCCTATGTAAATATATGATTACAAGACCAATGCAATTCTACATCATGCACAGCCAGAAGAATGAGGTTAGACTCATGCATCTATGATATGTCAGAATACATTCTACTACCATGTATTACTAATTAGAACAAAATAAATAAATGAAACATTTTCAAGGTTCTGCTTGGGAAGTGTGAAATCCTGCTTTCTTCTACCTGCTTTTCAGCTGCTGCTGACCTGGTAGACGTTACAGTACAACCACTCTGGTCCACCACAGGAGGATGGAACAAGTGTAACCTGGACTTCCAAAACGGAAATTAGGAGTGAATTCTCCGGAAGAAAAAGATGTTTCAATAATAATGCTTTTCAACTGTTTTCAAAATATTAATTTACAAAGTGTTTCTTATGTACTTTAGCTCACTGAAACCTGTGTTAGTTCTTTACAATAGCATAGGAGGCACTCAACAAATACCCATTTAGTGGGTGGCTATTTACAATTTATAAGGAGGAAACCAGGCTTTATGGATGGTTCTAGAACTCTAACCCGAAGCCAAGTGTCTGGTTCTCCTCCCTGCTCCATATCCCTTTGATCTCAGACAGAAGTCTGTTATAGATAGTGTTCATTGTCCATAGCTATTAATACCAAAGTCCTACTATATTGTGGGTCAAACAGGCTTTTGTGGCCTGGCCTGAGGTCTAAACAGTCCCAGATAACATTGTTTTGATGGAAAAATCAATCCCAAATTATAGCATAATTCATCTGAAAATTGTGAAATCTTTGGTATACATCTCTCTTTTGATATAGTTACATAAAAGAGAAATGCTTTTTAATATAATTATTTACATTTATTGATTTTTTAAAAAAACCATATACACATTTTAATTCCAAGAGATCTTGTGCTAAGTACCTGTTTCTCAACAGAATATCATGAACTGGAAAGAGTTCATTGCATATGCTTGTGGAAGGCTTTGGGGACCAGTTCTATAAGTTTGCAGATGATTGACCTGTTACTCTGGCATGTCAGAATATTAGCATGTTACGAGGGAATGGAATGATTTTTTTGAATTTTAAGCACTTACAAAACGTGGAGAATCTGATACATTCTCTAAAGGGTTGTATACTCCACATCAATTTTGTGTAATACTGTTTTAGTGGGTCATTGCTATTAAGGTGTGTGTTTCACTCTGCTGCTGTACTGGAGCATGGAAAAACAAAAATAATATTGCATAATAAAATGAGCAGGGACTAGCATGAAATTCAATGTATTATACTTTAATGAATGAGTGTATGAATGAGAGTTGCTTTAGGAAGATTTACCTAGCAGGAGGGTACATCATGGTCTGGTGGAAAGAAACTAGAGATTTAGAGGCTACTCAAGATTGTTGGTGAAAGGATATAATGTGAAAATAAAAGAAGGAAGGATGGGACTATGAAAAATATGTCCAGGAAGATAACAACCTGGTAAGGAAAGGTAGAAGTGAAAAGATGGTATGAGAACTCTTAATAAGTGAGAGAGAGCCCTTTCTCAGGATGTCTTTCAATATTTTGAATCTAAGGTATTGGAGCTATAACTGGAAATTCCATTTATAGATCCCTGGTCTTGCCACATACAGAGGTAATTTCAGGAGTTAAAACCTTGGGAAATGCTAAAATGGCTGTACCAGATCTGGTTATTTCCTCCCTATTTATACCTCCTTTAGACTGTGTTCACCAACAAATTGTGAATGGTACTAAGGATAGTCCATTTGTCCAATAAAGGTTTATAGCTCTGCTTCTTTTTGCTTCTGGGTCTTTGTACTTTTCTCTCCCTTGATTCATAAAGCCCTTTCCTTAGAAACAGTCATAATTCTCTCCTAAACCTCTTCTCTGCTCAGATGTCAATCCTTAGACTGGCTCTCTTGGACCACCGTAGTTATTATCTAATCCTCTTTCCTGATTTATTTTTGTCTATTGTACTTGTATTTACCTAAAAATAACATCACCTATTTATTTGTTGGCATGTTTTTTGGTCTGTCTCTCCCGTTAGAATGTGAGTTCTTTGAGAGCACAGGCTTCCCTAATTTATTTTCTGCTGTATTCTAAGGCTCATATTGAGTACTTAACTCAGGAAATCTGGCCATTGCTGATTGGATTAAGGGAATGCATATAATTTGGGATGAAGGGGAACCCATCTGTGTGGGTTAAACCAATCAGATGTCTAGAGAATTTGAACTAAAAGATTAAAAAAAAGTAGTCAGATGGTTTGATTAGAATTGTGAAGTCATACAGAGATCAGGCTGTCCTGTCATAAGAACTGTGAAGTTACACACAGCAAGGCAGGGGGAAAAGTTAGTCCAGAGAAGAGGAGGGAGTGGATATGAAGTGAGAATCTAAGAGAAAGCCAGTAAGCAGGAGCTTACTTTTTCCTTCCCAGAGGAAGGGAAGAGAAATTAACTGTCAAATCACTTTCCAATGGTACAGACCAGCAACACCTCAGGTGTTCTTGTTTCTTTCAGTTTTCCTATAGATTTTCAGCACAAACCCCCACCTCTCATTTTGAACTTCATGTGTGAGTTTTTCTTCCTTGCAACTACATGTCCTTTGATAGCTCTGTCCAATAGAACTTTCTATGAACACAGAAGTGTTTTGTGTCTGTGCTTATCCCATACGTTGCCCACTGCCCATATGTGCCCATCAAACACTTCAGATGTAGAGTGTACATTTTAGGAATGGACTTTTAAATTTTGTAGAATTTTAATCGATTTAAATTTAAGCATACACATTTGAGTAGTGGTTGTCATGTTGGATGACGCAGCACTCTGTTGTTATGAGAAGTCAGAGACAAAAATCATAATCAATAAAAGATAATGAAAGAGCAGGAAAAAGGGGGAGAAAAATCCATAGGGGTGTCTTGGAACCCAAATGGAAGGTGCTCCATAGTATAAGAAACCACAAGAATGTTAAGGAAGACCAGTCTGGTAAAGTCTCATTAGTGGAAGTGCTATGTAATTTCTAATGAAAAAAAAACCCTGATTTCAAACAAGAAGGGTTAAGTAAATAAATCATGAAGCAATCCATTCAGAGGCAAACTATGCAGCCATTAAAATAATGGAAAATATTGATGACACGGGAGGATGATTATTATATATGGATAAGTTAAAAAGAGAATTAATAAAATAGCACAACATTGATTTTATAATTCATACATATATCTAGATTTTGGAGCTGGGGTTTGTGGACAATTTCACTTTTTACCATTTTACTAAATTTCAGAATTACTCATAGGAACAAATGTTTTAAAACCAGAAATAAGTGATATGCTTAACACAATAAAATGTTGCTTTAGGAACAAAATGATAGAAAACAGTTATTAAAAAATTAACCTCTGGAGCCAGGTTGGTGGCTCACACCTTTAATCCCAGCGGCTCAGGACGCTGAAGCAGGAGGATCACAAGTTCAAGGCCAACCTCAGCAACTCAGTGAAGCCGTCTCAAAATAAAAACATGAAAAGGAATGGCGATGTGGCTAAGTGGTTAAACACTCCTGGGTTCAATCTGTGGTACAAATAACTAATGAAATAAATAGCCCCTATACATTTCTAAATTTATTAAAATCCTGCATGTTTTTCTCTCAACCCCTCTGGACACACAAATTGAGATTTTTTACTTTGTGACTTACAGCTGCAAATATAAATATGCTGGCAGAAGATGGGGGTTGTGGAATCTTTTTCTCTTTGGTGGATTAACCTCGACTTCCCACAGTCAAAATACCAGGAAAGAAGTTTGGAATACTTTCCTGTCCTGAGGTTGGATTCCTAGGATGCTTCAAGTTAAAGCTGTATTTTGGAGACCACTAGATGGCTCTCTGTGCCTGTGACCAGGTGCACACAGGATTCATTCATGTATGGATTTATCATTCTTTTTTAGGTACACATTGAAGCATGTATGTGTGTAAGCCAATGTGCGATGAAACTCAACAGAATGGTGTCTCTTGGTGTGTATCTGTATATACCTGCTCCTATTACATTCACAGTATATAGAAGCAAATTATTTGTTTAATGGAATCCCCATTTTAGAACCTCTGATTGGGAAACAATAAATAGCATTCCACAACTGAACCAGATTGCAATTCTTTTAAGTAAAGACATGGCTGAGGAGCTGGGATTGTGGCTCAGTGGTAGAGCACTTGCCTTGCATGCATGAGGCACTGGGTTCAATCCTCAGCACCACATAAAAATAAATAAAGATATTGTGTCCATCTACAACTAAAAATATATTTTTTTAAAAAAAAGACATGGCTGAGCATTTAACTTTGTTTATAAAAGTCAGTAGCTTTTATTTTTAACTTGGAGTATGAACCCAACTTTTGATTGGCTTCTAGTTGAGGAGTTCAATACAAAAAATACCAACAATTTGCTGCAGTTTGTGTAGTCATCAAAGTACTTGGTACTGCTCTAATGTGTAGTAAGTTCAGCTAATGACTACCTCTAACTGAGAGGGCAGTAGTGGCAACCCATTTCTAAATCATTCCTAAGAATGCTCCTGAAGGATGTAGGTTGAACTATTGTTTGGAGCTGTACAGATGCAGCCACTTTCACAGTCATGAAAAATACAAAGACAGGCTGAAAATACATGGGAAAATTTTAATATAGAAATATCATAAACTCAAAATGCTCTTGCTTCAACTGCCTTGTCAGCTCTGACTTTTCAGAATTTTTAAAAATGGACTTTCTTTTTCTTCTCTCTCTCTCTCTCTTTGATGCCAATGCTTAATTAGAATGACAGTAGGGTTTTCCTTAATTGAGAGAATAAAATGCATAAGAATGTTACTCACAGTTATCTGTGGACATGCATGAGTAGTGGCACATATGCATTACCTTTGTAATCAGAAAAGCAATTGCATTTTAAAAAATTCCTCCAGGTTGTGTGCACCAAATGGTTGAGATAGAGTCAGCATCCAATAAAACACAAAGAGTTTGCCTGTTTCTACAAGCCTTAGTACATGGCAGGGCTACTAATTATCCTTAGTTATTGGGATTATTGTAAGCTATAGTCAGTTACATTAATACAGATAGCACCTTTGGAAAAAAAGGGAAACGTCTGAACTTTCACCCCATGTTGAGTTAGACTCTGCCTTTTCTAACAAAAAGCCTAAAATATCAGTTGGGTCATGATCACTAGGGATTGAAATCACCGTATTTTAGAAGACAGGAACTCAACCTTAACCTCTCTTCAGTTTTTTCCTCCAGCTGCAAAATGTATAAAATGAAATAGAACCTGCCTTCCCCGTCTAAGATAGGGCAGGTGCTAAGTAGGGTTTCAAAACAGCAGATTTCTCCATTTTCTCAGGCTTGGTTTGCTAAAGCAAGATGTTCTAAGCTTGGATATCATATTGTATACATATTGTAAATGCCTATACAAGTTCCCTGAATAACAAGCTAGAATACCTCAAGTTCATATTCCGACTAGTTTCTTATTCATCTTCCTGTATTGACATGAGCAATTATCATCATGATCATCATCAGAACACATTGTGCAGTATGCACAATGTAGTCCTCACCATAAACTCACAAGAGATTCACATTTTGATTCAAGAAATTGAAACATGGAGGTATTGGGCAAATTTCCCAAAGTCTGATGTCTAAAAATTTGTAGAGCTATGACTTGAACATAGCTCTGTGCTTCTAGTCTCAACTCCTTTATATTATTGTATTAATTTCCTCATTTGCATTATAAAAATGAAAATATTTGTCCTGCATACCTCATAAAGCATATGTGAGGTTAAAATGATAAATTAGGTAAAATTGAACTTTGATAAATGTTTTTTCTGAAATCTCTTTTCATATTAAAGTATTGAAAGGATAGATGTGCAAGTGTGAAGGTAACACCTTCTTTTCTTATTTTTAATTGTATAGGTTACATATATATGTGTATATATATACACACATACATATATATATGTATTTTTAGAAAATTAGAAACTTGGAGAGGACAAAATGTGGACTTCTACCATCAGATTATTATTTGAGTTCCTATTAACATTGCTGTTACCATTTTTACTGAAACAGGGTCACATTTTTACATATTTTTTGTAATTTTTTTCTACCTATGCCAATAAATATATTCTTATTTAAAATGATTGTATAGTATTCCATATTATGAATCAACCAATTAAATTCCCATTGTTGAACATGTAACGTTTAATATCCTTTTGAAAACCAAACGTTGATCCTTTTCTCTGGGATGGATCTATTCAGTTCTTTGGTTGTAGACTGACAACATGCTAAATCCAGAAGGAGCTATTGGACTTTTTGTGTCTTGAGGACTTCTCACTTCTTTCAGTGCATAAGCTCTTTAGACTTCTTTATATGTTGCTTATACATTGTCATTTACTTTATAGGGCTGTAAGAATAACACTGAGCATTTGTGAAGAACCCTTGAAAAGCACAAATGCTACAAAAATATATGTGACTAAAATATTTCTTAGCTGTGCACAGTGGCACATGCCTGTAATCCTAGCACTTTGGGAGGCTAAGGCAGGAGAATGGTGAGTTCAAAGCCAGCCTCAGCAACGGTGAGGTGCTAAGCAACTCAGTGAGACCCTGTCTCTACATAAAACACAAAATAGGGCTGGGGATGTGGCTCAGTGGTCGAGTACCCCGGAGTTCAATCCCCAGTACCAAAAATAAAATAAAATAAAATAAAATATTTCTTAAACCTATGTTTCAAATGAATAATGATGGGGAGTTACTGAGCATGACTAAGAATCATCCTGCTTAATAATTCATCATTTGAATGCTTGAAGGTGCATATTCATTACTAGACCAGCCCTAGCTAAACAGAGACCAGCCTTCCAGTGTTAGGACTTCCTCCTGCTAATGTATCAGCCCAGGTCAGGAATCAACCTGCCCCATCAATGCAGAAGATCAAACATAACTGACAGTCTCTCCTAAAAATGCATGAGTCCAACATATTTAAAAAAGCAAAAATATCTGAGAATTTGGCTGAGGCATCAGGTTAAAGGAAGGGGAGAAAATTGACTATTAGCTTACTTTCCCCCTACTGTTCTTTTCTCCCATCATCCCATACAGGAAAGACCAGAGAAAGACAACTGAGTGGCTTTCAGATTTCCATTAATTTGTTATTTGTGCATTCATTCAAAAAACAATGTGGCAGATGCTAAGAGATGTTCTTTCTCATTGTTTAGTTTTATAGATTCAGAATCACATTTCTAGTGCTGTCCTCTTCTCTATCTGTGGCGGTAGCTTCAGTAGGCAGAAGGAAAGGCAATGATATTTCTCATCTCTGCATTGAGTGGTGTCATCAAAATGAGCAATGATTTGGTATGAGAGCCCCATATAGTTTCCCAGGACAAAGGAACTTATTATTTGTCCATGAGGAAATAAAGAACTTGTGCCAAAATGAACCAACACACTGTTTTCTTCTTCAAGAAAGGCTTACTGTGAAAAAAATGCTGGATGGGCCAAGTAGTGTGCATAGTGGTATTGTCAGTGGGATGGAGGGGGGTGGGGTGATCTCTTGTGTTAGTAGTCTCATAAATGATAAATTTGCATGTAGAAAATCTTGTGACCTATATGAAGGACCAAGCTTTCTCAAAAACACTGGGCTTCTTGCCATAGCTTCTATAATAGCTCCTAAGGTTCTGGAAGCTGTGTTGGATGTAACAGGTAAGAACTGTCACTGATACAGAAAGAGTACATGGCCTGTCTCCTTTATCCAGGCTAGTGTACAACCTACTTAAGGAACATAGTTTTTTTTTTTCCCCCTAAAAACATTTACTTTTTTTTAAGAGAAAAAATATGAGGGGATAGGTAAAGAGTAAGGTAGGTGATGGAGATAAACTAATAGAAAGTTAGTGAAGAATTAGGACTTACCGATTCTTATCAAATTATATTCCACACTTTTCCACTAGTTATTTGGCTAATACTATCAATTCATCCCAAATACTTTCACTTTCTAATTCTATTCATAAGACACTTGTGTCAGATTGGTAAGGAACATTCATTTGACAGATAAGAATAGATTCTCCAAGAGAGAGTCACTTGCACAAGTTTACATGGCCAAATAAGAAAGAGGCAGAAGTAGACTGGAAAACTTTTGACATTATTTCATATACTTTTCATTACATTGTGTTCTTTTAATCAATGTGGTTGAAATTTAGGAATGTTCATGAAATAAAAATTTAATGGTAAAAAATCCTTTATGTCCTGTGCAACATCAAAAGATAAAACAGTAATGACTGGATGTTCAAACTGCTATTCAGATAGCTCAGCTGATTCAATCATAAATTAACTCCAAGATATAATGATCAGGCAAATTCAAGAACAAATATACATTATTTATGGGTTAAATGATATTCCTGTGGTAAACACAAAGAAAAGTGGGTTAGACAGACTGATTGCCCAATAAATGGTGTCTGCTAGTTTCTTCCATTCTACTTATCTATAAAAATAAATAAATAATATAAATAAACTGCTAAATGAAAAAATTTCCAAATTAATCCCAGGTCTCTGCTCATTAAGAGGAACCTAGAAAAGATCACTATTGGGAAAAGTTTTCATCACTTGACATTTAGTTTGAAATTGTTTATCTTCAGTCAGCAACAACTAGGTGCTATAATCAGCCATTCATCATGAATTGTAGAAAAATACTTTCCCCAGAAGAGAGTGAGCTTTGCTTTTTGTAGGGCAACTCAAGAGAAAGCAACACAGTTGAGAGGAGATATTTTAAAAACAATCATCCTTTACTGGAACCCTGATGAAGCACCTAAATTATGTAGTATAGTTTTGTCTCCTGTACCTTGTAAAAGTTATGCTGGGCTAGTCAACTTCTAATAAATGGGCTTCAGTATTTAACTCTGTATTGTCAGAAAAAAATGGAACATCTACAACACTTATATTTGTATGGAAATAATCACATTAACTAGGACATATGGTTCATGAGACAGGAAAACATGGTTGATACATTCAATAAAAGTTGAAAATGCAGTCATTTTTGAATTGTGTAGTTTTGAATCTAAGCCAATTATATTACTTCATTAACTGTCTAATAAAACCAATATGGAATTAACATGGGATATATATTTTAGGAGAAAGTGTACATCTGTCCCTATCTCAGCAGGTAAATTTGAAGGATTTAACTTGGAAGAAACTACTCAAAAACCCTTGAAGATAACTTAGTATGAGAAGGGACGAGAAAGAAAGAATAACTGTTGGAATTTAATATAACTTAAATGAAATGAAACTAGGTTCATATGTAGCATCATTATTTGAAGGTCACAGGAATAGAATTTATAACTAAGAAGTGATCATCTTAATAATAGGTGTTGGCCTCAAGTGGAAATTTGAGTGTGATAGTTAAGTCAGAAATTTTTTGATGGAAATGAACTTTGACCCCTTCCTTTGTGGAATGTTAAGTTTTATTACGTACTGCCAATATGCATGTTTTCCAAAGGTGGGTAGTTAACTAATTTGTGCTTAATGGATTTTTTTCCATGACTGAAAAGAAGTAGGTTCCTTCTAAGCTGATGATTGACTCTATGTATTTGTGTTTTGACTAAACAGCATATTGAAATAAGCTCTGATGATTTCTCAGGGGTTTGATAACCTTAGTGGTATCTTAGTGGTATCAAGAGTTGTGACAGTATGTTACCAAATCACTATTTGTTAATTAAAACCTTCATATGAAAGGAAGCAGCAAAAAGGAAGTGAGAGAAAACAGCTGTTGCTACTCCTACTCTAAAAGCAATTTTGATTTGCTTGAATATAAAATACACAATTTTATTTTAGTTGATTGTATGGCTAAGTCCACTTTCTTTTAGAATAGTTTATTCAGGCACTGGTACAATCAACAAATTAGGTCACTGAGCAATAGACTTCAAGGACAGTGACTAAATTAAGTCAATTTTATTTAATGTGAAAAATGACTTTGACATCCTTTAATATTTATAAGTTTTAAAAAAATCAGTGTAATAGAGAAAGATCTACTTTTCAGGAGAAGCAAGGGAAAGATCAGTTATTAATTTTGCTGAAAGCAGAGTATGGTCATATCCTAAAATTACATATTACAGTGACTTGAAATTAAGCAGGATATTTTTAATATAGAATATTACAGAATGACATGATATACTAAAAGCAAGACAATTTAGATATGTTTGAATTTAAAATCCAAAGGGAGATGAAAGAAAATGTTGTCAGCTGAACAGACTAGACCTCATTAATACAACAATCCTTCCCTTTCAAAATGTGTACCATGAAAGGGACAGTGGCAACCAAGATTTAAAATACATTTCTGAAATGAAATACAGAAGTAAATGTGCTTGGCAGAGTATTTATTTTATAGCCAGCTTGTAAGGGTTGTTCCTGGAGGTCTTTATATCCTCCAGTGAGCTCATAGCTCTGAAGTTTACTGGTTCTGGATGCTGTCTCATGGTTTTCCTTCTCTCCTTGTTGTAATGTGCTGTATACGGCCACACATAGATCATGCAACGCAGGCAATTCCCCTTCTAACTAAGGAACACTAATTTTAGGAGAAAATTCTTGCTCTTAAAGACTCTTGCCAAACAATCTGCAAATGGAAAGGAGTCTGGAGACTGTGACCACTATTGGCAACTTCTGAAGTATTAGGTAATAAAGAAGTAATGATGAGAAGCAAGCTATGCTGACTCCTGCGTTTCATTAGATCTGATTCTGTATATATATTAATAATGGTGCACCCTATAGATGTAGTTTCATGTTTATAACACTTTGGCCATTGGCAGCATTATGCACCTATGTTTTCTGTGTCTTTCCTTTTGCTGCCTACAGTCATTCACATTCAGGTGACAGAAATATTTTAGATAAAAGTTAATTAGCCTGCACTCTGCAGATCAAATCTCCATAGCTCATCATTAAATGGGAATCTTCTGGGCAACTGCTGAAAGTAGTTTGCACTTGCCTTTCTTAAGATTAAAAATGTAAGATTCATATTTCTAGAAAAAGAAATCTTTAGTACTCCCCTGATATTTTATGCATAGATTTCATCAAACTTTTCACTTGTATATTACCCTTACTCATTTTAGTTTTTATGTCTGCATATATATCAAAAGTGGAAGAAGAGAGATTAGAAATGATTTTTTTTTCAGCTAAAGGGATAGAATTGAAAATAATGTAGAATCAAAAATCTTCCAGGGCCTGGACTATTACTAGTACACTGAACAATATTCATCAAGCCTCTGAACTTTCCTTGGTTTCTTAATCTTTAAAATGGGGCCAATGTCAGTTATCTATTTGCTTCATAAATATTTTGTGCAATGCTAATACAACTTGACATTGTCATAAGAACAATCTATAAAATGCAGAACACTTCTTTTGATAAAAGAACCCTATCCTCTTTTTAAATATCTACTTTCTCATATTATTGGTAAACAGTTAAGTTCAGATTTTTTTTTTTTTTTTGCTGAAAACATACTTAGCCTTTTAATCCACAGGAAACTAAATAGATTCCTATTCCTTTATTTTTGGATAATGATAGCAGAAATGGGCTGAGCAGAGCAATTGTGTACTAGCCTCTGAGTCCACATCACATAGAAGTAAGGTGGGGACAAAGAAACAATTCCCAAGTGAGTTTCCACATTCATTTTTACACTATCAGATACTATTTCTAAAGCCTTCCAATACCCGAGACTATTAACAACTCTTATTGTCTATCACTGCTGGCAGATCTTCCATTTACTCAAAAGAATTCAGAGGGATGTGCTTTCTTACACCATCGCCTAAGGCTCAGACACGCCTTCTGAAGAAGTCATAAAGAGCAGATGCTGCTTTTTCTGCCACATGCTCTCAGAATTCCTTATGGGAAGGTAAAATTGTAGCAGCCAGGGATGCCCACCCCCACTCTTCCCTGTAGTCTTCAGAACCTCGCTCGCTTTCCATGGTCCTGAAACTCGACTTTTACTTCTGTTGGGCATTTATTGGATTTCCCGCAGCTGATCAAAACATGTTTTTCGCGTATTTCCCCCACTTCCTTCCATCCGCGACCCCCGCCTCGCCTTTCATTTCCATGTGCGTTTAAAATGTTCGATTCAACTTCTACCGACGTCCTTCTTATCAGCCATCTATGGGCATGATCTAATCCTTAAACAGTATCAAAGTTAAGCCCCAAGTCCCTCCAGACTTCCCCCAACCCTCCCCCCCGCCCCGCTGTGGTCCCAACTCCCAGCAGAGCACAGCTCCATTCCACGCTCCAGACTCCTCTCACCTGACTCTCCCGTGGAAACTCGTGGCGGACGATGCTGATCACTGGAATATGCAGGACTGAGCTGACCAAGTCGAGCTCCATCATCTCACCCTGGCTCTGGGGAAAGGCCAGCAATGCTGATACCCCTTGCACCACCACAGTGTGGCACACGCTCTGCAGAAAGGAGAAAGGGTCACTGCTCCATGGCGAGCTAGGAGAGGAGAAGGGCAAAAGCGGCAGATCGCCCAGGCCCGCCTCGATGGCCATCACTACTTCCAAAGACAGGTTGTAGGGCAGCAGACCTTCCACGCGGTTCAGGTTGTCCACGGCGAACAGGAGGGCGTCCCGCGGCCACAGAGTCTCGGCCCCGGCGCCCTCCCCTGGCTTCCGGGCGCTCGGTGGACCCCGGCCATGCAGAGTGCTCCCCAACCAGCGTGCGCCCTGCGAGGGCGCGGGCGGCCGCCAAGTCCCTGGCTCTGGCTCATCCCTCTGGGCACCTGCCCTGTTGCCGTCCGGCGCGCGGCTAGTTACGCGTGGGGCTGTGGTCCAGGGCTGCAAGTGAACGGCGCCCACCCTCACCGCGTGCCCGATGCGCTTGAGGATCTGGCAGGGCTGCGGGTGCGAGGAGGAGCCGGGTACCCCGGCCAGCACCAGTGCGCAGGGCGGCGGCAGCAGCAGACAGACCCTGCTTAGCAGCCACCACAAACTCAGTCTCCTCATTACTGAGACCCGCAGGGAGAAAGCGCGCCCCCTCCTGCGCCCGGCTCGCCCCTCTGCAGCCGCCGCCTAAGGTCTACTCCTCCAGGTCCCGAGCGCAGCTTCACTATACCGATGAAGCGGTCCTGGAGCTAGAGCGGTCTGTGGGCCATCCAAGTTGGAGTCTAGTGCATACTCGGCAGTCTTCGATCCTACTCCCGGGTTCCTCTGCCTGGCATCCTCTGCCCGCCGGGTCCCTCCGCCAAGCGGGGCAGGCTGGCGGGCCAGCGCCCGTCACCCGCGGCTTGGGCGCCGGTTCCCTGACCGCCCCATCTGCAGGGCGCCTAGGGCACTGCGTCCGGCCGGGCGAGACGGCAGGGCTGAGAAGCAATAGGAGTTCCGAGGGAGCAGAGGTGAGAGAAAAGCAACGCTCTCACTTGGATGGATTCTTTTCCTTTTCCGCCCAGGCGAGACCCACTTATTTCCTAAGGTCGCGTTGGAGAGGGCGTTTCACACCCGGGATGCGGAGAAGCAGCCAAATCCTCCTTGCTCCACTATCGGCCACCCTCCCGCGGGCTCCCCCAGCGCTGGCTTCATTTTCCTTCTCGCCTAGCTACTTCCTCTCTTCCTTTCTTTCGTTATTTTTCCACCCAGTAGCTACTGCCGTTTGCTTCCTCGGAGGAGCGACACGACTGGCCAGCAAAGGGTGGTTCTGCTCCGAGCGCCAAAGTTCTCCCCGCCTCAGCCGGCGCCTCCCTGTTGCTGAGCCCTGGCGCCAATCTGTCGCTTGGCTGCGCTAAACGCCCACTGATGGTGAGATTCCCGGGTGGCACATCCTGCGCCCCTGGAAAAGTCTTCTCTCCTCAAAGCTTGGGAGTCTGTAGTTTGCAAAATTTCCTAAGATCCTAAGGCCAAAAGGGGCAAGTACCCTAAGTCTCGGTCAATTCTGAATTCAGAGTTGGGTCTGGGAGATCTGAAATCCAGTGGTTCACTGAGATAGATTGAAAGAGGCTGTGACTTTAAGGAGCTTCCCTTTGATGAGCCGCTATAAAGGTGTTTCCAGTTAAGGGTATTAAAGCAAGAATTATTTACACATTTAATCGCCTCAGCTTCTTGCTCTCTGGCATGTGGACCTCTGTATTTTTTAAGGAGCCTTGCGTTTTTAGGTTGTCAGAATTAAAAGGAAATGAATTCAAGGCAATTATTCAAGAAATTTGAAGTGATTAAAAATACGTTTAGTTTTAAACACAGTCAACAGTAGCTCCTAGTATAGGCCAAGAATCCCCAGGTTACTGTTTCCAGTAGTTTTTTTTTTTTTCATTTGTTTGGCAATACAGTGAGGTCAATACACATATGATCTATCTTCTCCATGATCTGAATAATCCGGCAATACCAGCAAAGGAAAGGGTTAAGCAGGCCTATGGCTTTCACACATAGGCAGGATTAACTTTATATCACAGCATCATTTACAAGGAGGGTGGGAGAGATATCCATGAGGCAGCAAGCACTGGGGATCAGCAATTCTAAATCCAATACCACTTCAAGAGAACCATGACCTTGGCAATTTATTTCACCTGACCTTGCCCTGCTGTTTGGTTCAGCTAAATTGTTATGCAAATGCAGCTAGCTTTTAGCTCTGAAGAGTTGTTTTGATTCATGAGCTAAAGTTTCCATCATGTTTTAAATCCTTAGGATGAAGAGACTCTAGTTAAAGTCAAATCCCAAGAAGTCTGGCAAACTGAATGCTGCTTTCCTCAGCACAAAATAAATTTTCAAGACTGAGGTGCTAGAGAAATCAACCAACCAACCAACCAACCAACCAAACAAACAAACAAAATCTCCCATAAAGGAAAAATGAGAATCATAGTGAAGGCTAAACCAGGAAGGAAAATGGCCCCTTGAGGCCTGAGAGAGCATCCTATGAATGGGAGAAAAGATACTTCTAAATTGCCAGCAATTTCCTCTTCTTCTAAAGGATTCCACTGCTTGACTGCTTGAGATATGAATAAGAAAAGTATAAAATTTCGTGTTCCTTGTGTTGCTGGAAGATTGCAGATTTAATCCCTGTGTTGTAAGGAGGTGTATTTGTCTGTGTTTGAGTATGTGTGCATGGAAATGCATAACATCCCAGGTTTTGTGACCACGCCTCAGAGGAGTGATCTTAATTAGTGCTTGGCATTACATCCTATGTTCAGATCAGGTTCCCAAGACAATAGATGGTGTTGGAGAGTAGTTTGATCTGATCATGAACGGCATCTGGGTAGAGTCTGTGCATTAGGTCTCCAGCAAGTTCACACTGAACTGGAAACACTAACTCATTCATAAAAGAGATGATTCCCAAATTTCTGAACGTAATACTGCTGTAGCTCAAGATAAAACTATAGTTAAATCTTGGGAAATGAAGAGGGAAGGACAGCCTCCCCTTTATGCTTTCTTTTGTTTCTTTCCTGGGTTTTCCAATCATGAGGCACTCATTTTCTCTGTCTTCCTTTGGGAGTTTGGTTCTCTTTTCCCATGGACTGTGGTCTCAGCATCTCTGACATTATTCTTTCTCCTTTCCCAACACCTTCCTCATTCTTTTTCCTTTTCCCTTTCGTTTCTCTTTTCATGCTTAAAATTCACAATTTTCAAAGCTTTTTTAGATTCAATCATCAATTCAACAACCAATTACTAAGTTTCTACTAAGTGCCAGGTATTGCCATGGGCCTATCCTAAGACTAGATGAATAAGAGAAGTTGAGTTTCCCTGCCCTTCATAAAGTCACACAGTTAATGCCTAAACAAAGTGCTAACATTGAACTTATATTCTAGTGAGAAAGACAATAAAGCATACAATTAAATATATGTAAGATGTGTTAGTTGGTGTTGGGGAGAAAAATAAAGGAGTAAGGAGGAAGTATTAGGAATATGAGTTGTAATTTTAGATAGGAAAGCTAAGGGAACATTTCTGAGAAAATAAATTTTGAATAAAGACCTAAATGGTGATTAGGGAATACTTCATGTGATAATACAAAGCAAGAATTTCCACGTGGAGCAAACAGTAAGTGCAAGGGTCCTGAGACAGGAATGTTTCTGGAAAGTTTGAGGGAGAGTGAAGGTTCCAGAGTGGCTTGAGCAAAATGATCCAGAGTAACTGAGAGTGGTGGCAGTTTAGGGCAGAGAGGCAATGAGGAGGAGGCAGATAGCATGAGCCAGTAAAGAACTTGGGCATCTCCTCTGAATAGGATGAGGGGGTATGAGGGTGGGGGACTGAGAAGAAGACTATAGGACTGAAGCTGTAATAGAGCTATTCTGTTGATAGTAGGTGGAAGGTGGGCACAAATAGAAACAAACAGATTTGAGGCTGTTGTAATAATGCACTTGACAGATAACATTACTGTCAAATCGCAAAAACTTTGTAAGATTAATGTGATCGTTCTCATTCAAAAAAATAGAAAACTGAGTTTGGGAAACATTATTTGTACAAAGTTGTCATACAGCGAGTGGCTTCAAAATTCTGAGTTCATCCCAGCTGCCCTGTTGGTAGAAAGAATTAGTCAAATTTCAAAACTGGCTCACCCAGGGAACAGGAGGAAACTTTGCCCATTATCTGATTCAAAATGAGAACTACTGATCTAAGGACCCACGTTGGAAAGTCAAACAAACAAAAACAAATCCAAATGCTCACAATTTAAAATGTGCTTTTATGCACATCTGCGTTCTCTGATACCAGCAGTGGTTGGACCAAGTGCTGAGATCCTCTGGAGGTAGCCCAGGAAAAGCTAGAGTGAAGGGTACTGTGGGGATTTGGAACTTAAATTCTCTTCCTGGCACTGTTTCCCCCTGGGTGTGACATTTCACCTCTAACGTTGGAACTTCCTCCTTTGTGTCGTGGTTTAAGTGACAGCTCTGGACAGTTGTCTAATAGATAGAGCCATGTGAGGACTCCTGGCAACCTTTTCGATTTCATGGAAATGGGAGGCTTCTTGCCACATATTTATAATGGTTTGAAAAACTATCTCTTTTCCCTTCTGTCCTAACAAAACTCAAGTTTTACCAATACCTAGATTTTGGTTTTGTTTTTTGTAAATGGCAATAATACAAAGTGGCATGTCCCCAATTATGGGTCAACTTTTATATAATAGTATTCAGATGAAGAATGTGCTCATAAGCTAATGTGTAGTTGGGCCCTCTCCCACATCAGCTTATTTGCTTTGCTTTTTTGTGTTTGCTGCCAGATACACACACCTATACACACACACACACACACACACACACACACACAAGTAGAGCTGGTAAAGAATTGAGGGTAGCCGAATTTTAGGAGGGAATGAGTCTAGAAAAAAGCAGTTGTTTAGAAAAGCAGACCCTGAGGATTCATCTTTCCACAACTGAATTATTCTTTTTTATCCCCCCAATTTAAAAAAAATAAGCCTATAATGACTTGATACCTTATGAAACTCTTCTAATTCTGGCAACAATTATCCTCTTTTTAAAAATGCAAGTAAGGGCTGGGGTTGTGGCGCAGTGGTAGCGTGCTCGCCTAGCACGCGTGAGGCCCTGGGTTCGATCCTCAGCACCACCTAAAAATAAAATAAAGATATTCTGTCCACTTACAACTAAAAAATAAATATTTAAAAATAAATAAATAAAAATGCAAGTAAGTTTCATCATTGTGGGACTATCAGTTCATAACACACTAGTATAAATTAGTTTACCATGATTATTGTAAAGTTAATATCTTTTTGGGAATTTTGATGGCAAAGAAAAGAGAATTAAGGAGCTCATTTTGCATTATAAAGGAATTTGTGGAAATGGGAGACTTTAAGGAAGGCTTACAGATGATATGTAAGAATTATGAAATGATCATTATTCTACATGTTTCATCTCAAGAGACTTCTGCATGTCGGGAACATTGCATGTATGATCCAAGTGGGAAATCATTGGAGGAATTTTGGGCAGACTGAGGGACTGTAAACAGGAGAAAAGGAGCATTAAAAACTATGGCAATGGAGTGAAAAAAGGAAAGCAAAAATTCAGCATATCTCATCTAATTCAAAATATTGCCTATGTTTTGTGAAAGTGCTGAAAAACATTGTCCTCTTTGCACATGGCACCCATACCCAGGAAGCTACTGCGGGCTTAGGCTGTCATCTGTCTATAAATTAGGAACTGCCAGTTGTTTGCCTTTCCACTATGAGAAAGAGCACTGCAGGGTCCTCATTCCAGTTTTCCTGGGGGAGTGAATTATCAGCTTTGACAAGTGTGTGGCATCTCTCACATCTACTAGGAGTTTTCTCTGAGTATTTGGATTTCCTGATCCCTTCCCTAAACCCCACACGGGGAACTCAGATAGGGCTCCCGGAGGCTAACATGGCAGCCTCTCTCAGGCTGTCTCCCCTTTGTGCGATAATCATTCCAATTCAGTGTTTATCCAAATGACTTATGGAATAAATCTTGGCTCATCACAAACTGCAACGTTTTTAAAGGACTTTCTCATGCCCAGTTTGTTGCACTAGTTTTGTAGCTAGAGCCAATAGGATTTGGGAAATTTCTCAAAGCTGCTTGCCTTTGTGGATCTCATGGTTTGCATCTGTGAAATCATTTTATTTCAGAAAAATATTTTTTATTCCTTTAGAGAGAGAGAGTGTATAGGGAAGACTTTCAGAGAATGTTTAAGAATGATGAACTATTCAGTATTTTAGAGCTTTATCTTCAGTGAATTCCATATGCCAGGCATTTTGCATACATGATCTTCTAATTTCACAAATGGATTGCTATCCTTATTTTATAAGGATTGGTGAGACTGTGTCATTTGCTAAGAACTGATATGCAACCCCAGACTTGGTCCTTCCCCTAAGTCCATGTTCTTTTCATTTCTTTGCCAGCATTATGGCCTGTAGAACCATTTTGTGCCCAGGGGCAGGGATAAACATAACCACCACATTATCTGATTATGCAGTACTTACTCAGAGTATATAAATGAAAACTCCCCAAATTTCCACATTTGAGATCTTAGGAAATGGTTTCCTTGCAGTTTAATACTCTACATAAATAGACCTAAATCATTATCAATTTCTGTTCTCTCATTGGGTCACAAAACATCCAGCAAAATTAACATTTGTCTGTTTCATATGAGAAATGACTTTTACCTTGACGGTAGTTTTAAACATCATTAGAAATATGTCATAACTCATTATCCTTTTTAGGATCTTTGTGCAGCAACCACACACTCAGGACATCCAGGAATATTTTAATAGATAGAAGTCTGTATGATTTTGGATGGTGTGTCTAGAATGTTCTACCTGGGAAAAGTTAAATTTTACAGGAGTCCAGGGGCTTCTTCTTGTCACACTCTGACAAAATTCTATCTTGATCAGAGTATCGAGGAGTTTGCAAGACATGAGCTGGTGCTCTCAGAAAGGGAATCTGTGCATACTTCATACCATGATGTGTGAACTTATGCTAAATAGAGTTGTCCTTCATGCCATTTCCAGGTTCTGCAATGAGGAGTTTTCTGGGAACTGACCCACTCTTTGAAATGAGGGCTAGTCATCTAGATATTGTTTTTGAACGAGAATTAATTTTTACTGAATTTGAAACATGGTGCCTTTTCTTTTTGGGGTACTATGATTGGGGTAAAACACCAACAATTCATTCCTCATACACACATCATTGTAGTATACACAGTGGAGAGGAGGCTGAGCCAGGCTGATAAAACAGCAGCAGTGATTAGATTATGATCACGTGGAACTCTACCAAGGACTGAACAAGAAAACATTCTCAGTCATTAAAAATGCTGGTAAAATGAGACTGCTTTGGAGGCGGGGACATCAGTAATGATTATTGTTTTTTGAAATGGGATGATACCTGTTTTTGGAAAACCTTTAGGTTTTATTTTACAACTTCTTTCTCATTCTAAGGTTAGACATGTTAATATATAGTTTTAAATCAGTTGTGAGTAACTGATACCTGAGGCAGGGTCAATATATGGATATCCCAAGATTCCATAGCTGAAGGCAGATGCAAATGCTAAAATCCCATTTCTTATACAGCAGTGCAAACTAGGAGGCGGTATTTATTATGACAACTGTGGATGGAGAAGTGTGTGCTGTGTAGGCTGTTGTTTCTTCTCTGATCTACTCCAGGCAAGACCTGTTTTTTTTTTTTTTTTAACCCTGACATTTCTGTCTTAAACTTGAGGGCTGAACTTTTCTGATAAAGAAAACACTTCCCATTTGTTTATCATGGAACATCTGCATTCATCTTCCTTTATGCCTTCTAATGGAGAGATTTGTAACTTTCTCCTGCCTTGGTGTGGTTTCTTCATGAAGCCTTTCATCTGGTGGGTGGCCCTGTCATGTTACTTTGGAGTTTTGAAAATGGGTTTTGGCAAAAGCAATCTTCCTTTTCCATTGTACTAGCTATTCAATCTTCCTCTTTAAGTCTCTCTACTGGCTCCCTGCTGTTTTCTAAATCAAGCTGTGATTCTCCTGGTTTATCAGCCTCTCTATCATGGGGTTTAAATTTGCTATTCCAGATTTTTTTTAAAACTGATATCTTTCACAGTGCTAAAATACATTGCTTTCCCTCTAGAAGTGGGTGGCCAGTATTAGGTATAAGACACCATATACAATAGGTTGTACAGACATTGATAGGCATATTGGGTACATACAAGAGGTTGCCTAGGTTTGTTTGTTTATTTGGTTGGTTTCTTCTCTATTTATTTATTTTTGCTTTGCATGCAGTTTTCAAGTCTATAGACTCTTGATAAATCATTCCGTTTTGATTTACACTAATAGTAACAAGTTTGACATGCCTACATAGTCAAAGGATATGATTTATATAAATAAAACTAGCCAAGATAAATTTAGCTATATTTTTTACAAGATCAGAAATTATAATGATAACAAGAAGATAACATTGAATTCTATAAATTTATTAGGAATATCTTTAGTAATGTATTCATGTATAATATGATGCAAACTATAATATACATATATGTAATTTAGCAACATGTGCATGTTGAATTATTAATTTCAATTCTTTATTCCCCTGTGGTAGTAATATGACCTTAGCCTTGTAGGAGTGTATCCCAGTCCTTGACTTGAAGCTTGGTCGACCCCTTGTTTTGATCAATAGGTTTTAGTGGACTTGATGTAAACAAAACCTTGAAATGTTCATGAACAGTTAGACTTGCTTTCTTGAGCTCCTGCCTTTCCCTCAATGAAGAACATTTTTAAATTTTCTGCTGGTCCCAGGACCATAGAGGAATGTAAAAAAGACCTGGAATCCAACTGATCCCACTGAAGAACAGCCCGGTTGAGTGAGAGAGAAATCCTGTGTTTTATACCCCTGAGATTTTTTGTGGTTATCTATGATGCAGCAAAGTACTAATGCATTTGGATAAATTTGGAGGAAAAAAAAACTAATTAGATGCATCCTGTTCACTTTTAGGAAAAATTATTCCAAATATAAAACCCTCAAACCTCTCTGTAGTATATCCTGGATAGCCTACGGTCAGTTTAATCACTCACATTTTCATCTTCACTCTCATACAGTTTGTGTGATTCATACTGTTTGTATGGCCCAACACAATGGAGATCTTAAATCATCAAGAAATGAACACATCCAGCATGTGGTATTTATTAAAAATAATTCCATACACTCATGTAATACCTAGGGTAACTTGTATTAAGCTTAAAGTAAACATATCCTGTCAAAAAAGAATCTTAAAGCCGGGTGTGGTAGTGCCCGCCTATAGTCCCAGCAGCTCGGGAGGCTGAGACGGGAGGATCTGGAGTTCAAACTCAGCCTCAGCAATGTAGCAAGGCCCTAGGCAA
>PVHX01006089.1:26441-104580 GCA_004024805.1 Geosciurus inauris
AGTTCAATCCCTGGTACCAAAAAAAAAAAAAAAATGCAAAAAAGGAAGGATGCTGCTCAGTGGTTAAACTTCCCTGATTTCAATCCCTGGTACCAAAAAAATAAAAGTCTTAAAATAAGAGATACTTCATTTGCATTTTTCAAATACCATGAAGAGAGATACACCACAGTAATGTTTAAACATTTTTCTTATTTTCCCCATCTGTTTTCTTTATTCACTGAAAATGTACCCACATTTCTTTCATTCTCAACCATCCCTAAAATATTCAAATCTTTCCCTGTTTGAAGAATTTTCCAACCATAGCCTATGGCCTCTTAGTCTTTTACATCTAGCTTTCTTCTGCATTCTGAAGAATAAACCCCAAGAAAACAGGTCCAAGCCATTTGACAGCAGAATGAGGACTTCAAGCCAGAATCTTCTTTAGTGGTTAGGATTAGGGTAAGGGCTGGAAATGCTCATAATTTAATAATTGTTGACACATACTTGTAGGAACTAAATCAGCTCTGTGTTAAAGACTTGCTAGATGTCTGGTGTAGAATACAGGAATACATACAAAGATTCCAGCTTTGAGATCTCACTAATGTTGGGGGAATTTTGTTATTCCAACAAAGCATTAGAAAGACATAAGAAATAATTCTTGAGATGGAAAAAAAATCTTCTTTGATTTTATGAATATGAAACATTAAGGAATCAACTAAAAATATTAAATAATAGGAAAGTATAGCTTATGCCAGAAGTTAGAAAATGGATAATAGTAAAATAAAATAAAGCCCAAGTAGGCTATTTATAAATGTATATACACATATAAACAATTTTTTATCTGTCATAGTAAATATAATGCTTTATAAATTATATGGTCTCCAAGTGGGTGGCATTTTGGATTGCAAAAATGTCACTTTAGTTCTCCATAACTAAATATTAATTTAGCTTTCAAATTTATATCTCTAGTGATGGTAGAAATCTTATGTAGGCTATTTTAAAGAAATTCAATCCACTTGTATTGAGTACAGTTCTTAGACTTCTTTCTTTACCATTCTCATTCTTTTCTAGGAAGTGGACTTTTGAATTGTGCTCATGTTACAGGAAACAAGTTAGCTTTGTGAGTACTTTTCTCTCTGCTGTGGCCTCCACTAGTGGCCTCTGATGTGGACCTGCATCTTCTGTTGACGAGTGCCACATCTTGTTTTCACTTTCAGGTTGGGTTTTTTTTTTTTTTTTTTACCATGTATGTATTTCTTAGGGAGTTGTGAGGAATTTTTGAGACTCACCGATGCAATGCTGAGGCATGTAGAATTTTGGGAGGCTGAACCATAGGCCTCAGCCTAGACCTTTCTCTCAGTCAGTGTACTAATGCTCAGGGGCCATCTTGAAATTGGACCTTCTCTACAAAGTTTCCAATCTCACAAGCTATGCTCCATGTTGTTAGATAACAGTTCCTGCTGCTATGGGATCCTTTAACCTACTCGGGTTTCATAATAATCTTATTTCCCTCTTGTGGATTTCAACCCTGCATTTCTATTGATGGTGATAACAAATTACTGCAAAATTGGCAGCTTAAATGAACACATGTATGTTATCCAACAGTTCCTGTGGGTTAGAAGTTCAGGCATGGTTTACCTAAGTCCTCTTCTCAGAGTGTCACCAATTAATCTGTTGGCCAGGCTCTTCAGAGGCTTGACAGGAAGAATCTACTTCCAAGCACACAGAATTTGGTTTCTTGTCTTTTTGCTGGCTGTTGGTTGTTGACTTCCCTCAGATTCTAGAGACCACTGAGTAGTTCCTAGAAGCTACCTCCAGTCTTTCCAGGTGGACCTCTCCAATATGGCTCCTTATTTCGTCAAGTCCTCAGAGTCTCTGCTAAGATAGAATCATATATGACATTATGTGATCACAGGAATGAAATTCCATTGCCTTTGCTTTAAAACATAACCTACTCATGGAAAAGAGATCCTGTTAACTTGTGGAATTTTGTTGGTTAGAATCAAGTTGTGGGTCCTGACTCCACTGAAGGTGGAGGGGTGAATTATTCAAGGGCTTAGACACAGGATGGCAGGACCATGGGGGAACATTCTGAAGTCTGTTCATCACAAACCACAAAATGAGGTGGAATGAGTGGGCATGTTCAGAGGCCCACTGCAAAATATGGTCACATCCCCCTAATCCTCTTTCTCCTGGTAGCATTTTTATTATCTCTGCCGACTCTTACATCATCACCTTTGCTTTTTATAATGCATTTGTGGATAAAATTTACAATCTTTCTGTGGGTAGAGCACTACATCTTTCACATTTTTAGAATCCCCAAACAAAAATGTTTCAAGCTTGACTCTTAAAAATGTGGCCTTCAAGAATGATCACCTCCTTTATAATTTTGTATCTAGTCAGGAGCCCCAAAGTCAAAACTGTGATTCTATCCTCTCTGTTCTCCCTTAAATTAAATAACAAACTTTATCAATTCTCTCTAGTTGTAATAGTAGAATGGTTATTTAATTGAAAACAAATTAACTTTAGCAATATATCAGATACTATTTCAAAATATAATTCTTCCCCATAGGCATAAAAACAGTAGAATATACTTAGTTAGAGACTGCTTGTTGGAAGCTTTCATATGAGCATTGAGAAAACTCACTTTTTACAGAAAATACATCAGTTAAAGAGCTAAATACAATCATGCAATATTACAAGAGCACTTAAGGTTAGATTTTTTACATTTTAAAGAAATAGGAATATGCCCAGTTATCAATCTGGTTGATATTGATATTCAACCCTAGCTATCAACTTATATGGAAGTTCACACAACTATTTATCTTTCTGATAAAATGTTATCATTCATGGAAATTAATACTAAAAAATAAGAGAGAAAAAGAAGAAAAGTAAAAAAAAGAAAAGAAACTAAAATGTATACATATGAGAACTTCTAATAGCACAATTCAAACAATGTAGAAAACTAAAATACAAAGAAGAAGAATTATTTCTGGCAAAAGAAGAATAATTATTTATGGCATATTAGGTCTGTGTAATTTCATTCAATTAAAATGATGAACTTAAAAATTGTAGCTTTTGGTAAATCACCTATGGAAAAAAATCAAATATGAATTGCATACACTTTGATTATAATTTTGTATGTAAAATTTTCACTTACACAACAATAGAAATTGCAGAAGATCTGAAATATTAATATAAAAATAGTGGGTATCATTTCTTTTCAATTGGTTGTGATTAATGACTAATCTTAATGACTAATTAATCTTAACTGGTAACTACTTACTACCCAGTTACCTCTTAAATCTGAAACATTTAGGAGCCAAAAACTAAGCAAATACATATTGAAAGAGACAAAATAGACATTGGCATGCCAATGCTCTGGAGTTCTCACATTTTATTTATAGAAAAACACTTCTAACTTTTACTCAGAGCACTCTAAGAAGAATAATTTTTATAGCATAGCAGATTAGAAGAGATAATGAGACAAAACAAACCTCAGAAAATTAATAATAACATCTATGTAATAGATATTACATCTATGTAATATCATGTACTATATAAAGTGCCTTCACGTAATTCTGTGGTTTGGATATAATTTGAGAATGTCCTTCAAGCATTCTTGTGGCAGAGACTGTCCCATTGTGGCAATGTTCAGAGGTGGTGGAATTTTTAAGAGTTGGAACCTAGTGAGAAGTGTTAAGATCGGCCCATCCCCCTTAGTCTTCTGGTCCTGTCTGTTCATGTGATCTCTCCTTCTCTCAAGTGCTTCCCTGATTGTGCTGCCGTCCACCATGAGCTCCTCACCAGAGTTAAACTGATGTCAGTGTCATGCCCTTGAACCTTCAAAACTGTGGGCTAAGTAAGTCCCTTTCTTTATAAAGTTTTTCCTACCTCAAGTATTTCATTACAGTCATGGAAAACTGGCTATTATGCATGCATTATTCCTTGTGATTTGTACAAGATCTTAGAGATTTTTGTGTGAGTATGCCTATCTCACATCTCAATACATGTGGTTAAGTATTTTGTATAAACTCAGGTGTTCCAAATTTGATGTTACTTTTAAGGTAAGATACCTGTAAAGACCCTATATTTGCATAGATGTTGCTTTCTTTCTTTTAGAACATGCTTGTCACACTGAATGTTTACAGTTACCTTAATATCTATGGTTCTCATTCCAATCATGGAATCAAAAATTAGCAAAACTTGTCTTTTTTATGTAAAAGTATCCATTTTCATTCCAGAACAATTTAATGAATGGGAGTATCTAGAATTTTACTTGGTGCTGCTTTATATCATGGATTAAGAACACAAGGCATTTCAGTTAGCTTTTTCTTCATTGTGACCAAAGACCTGACAAGAACAATTAGAGGAGGAAAAGTTTATTTTGGCTCCTGGTTTCAGAGATCTGGTTTCAGGCAGTTCTAACTCTGTAGCTCTGGGCCTAAGGTGGGGCAGAATGTCATGGTGAAAGGGCATGGTGGAAGAAAGCAGCTCAGGATATGTCAGCAGAAAGCAGAAAGTGCTCACCAGGGACAAAATATAAACCCGAAAGTCATACTCCCAGTGATCTACTTCCTCCTGCCACACCCTACCTGCCCCAATTATGCAGCAGTTAATAGTTAATGCATCAGGGGATTAATTCACTGATTAGGCTTTATCTCTCATAACCTAATTATTTCACCTCTCAAAATTCTTGCGTTGTCTCATATGTGAAATTTTGGGGGATATCTCACATCTAAACCATGACAAAAGACCAAGAAAATGTGGACATCAAAAGCTTCTGTCACAAGAAAAGGCTTGTGTGGTCTGTGCAAACCTGAGTCAAGTGATTCTCCTTTAAAACACACTTATTCTCTTTTCTGTTGCCTTTGGCTTCATGAAATACTTACCATTATGGCCAAAAGGACCTTAGAAATGTTATTTTCTAGGTTACCTGGAACTCACAAACATATTGTTCAAGGAAGGAACATGAGTGCTGGCAGTTTTTCCAACGTACTCAGATGCAAACAAGGACACATACTATATATCTTAGCATTTGCTATATTAAGTGCATTCTATTGCATCTGACATTTGTTTTGTTTTGTTTTAATAAGTGGACTTTTGGACCTAGAACAGCAGATCTGGTGGTGTGCATAGAGGTAATGGGATCCACTCTTCCTTGGATGATATAAAAAGTTTAACTCTTTGGTGCTTTCCCAGACTTGCTTATGATACAAGAGATGCACAATAGCTTTTGGTAAACTCAGATTTCCCTGCTTCCAACAAACTAGGTAATAGCTGAACTAACTACATTTTACTTATTTTATAGCAATTAGAAGAATAAATGTATCACAAGTTGGATTGATAAATGGATAAGTGCCACTAGGATTCCAGCTCTGGCCCCCTCTTCCACCTCAAAACCCACATCTACAAGAATGTAAAGTTTCATAACATAAACAAAAAGAAAAAAAAAACAATAATGCGAACAACGAAACAAAAGTCCTTACTCATGAGCAAAGAAACAAGATAAAGAAGCCCCTGGTAAAAGCTGTGGCAGCCTATAGATATAGACAATCTCTCCACAATGACAGTCCCTGTCTTCCCTTTCGTAATGCACTGATGAGCTTGTGACTGTGTCCAAATAGCAGCTAAGTCTCTGCTGGGACCCAATCTTAGGTTGAGATATTCTGATATGTATTTCTTCATGTTAAGATGACAAGTGATATGAAGTGTTGCTGGTGTTATTGAAAAATTCAAAAAGACAAACAATCCATCTGCTATATAGAGGGGAAGGAAAGCGCGAAATAATCAACATTAGGACCTATCATCTGAGTAGGAGTAAAGGTTCCAATTTTTGAGTGGAGAAACCTTTCTGAACCCCTGAATTGTTACAGTGGCTCCTAGCATGCACTCCATTAACATCAGCTGTGTGTGCTAGGAGCTGCTGTTTTCAGTTTTCACAACTGAAAAACAGAAACTCTATATACCATTAAAAACAACAGCAACAAAATGAGTTCTGGGAAGCATAGGGCTTCAGAATATAGGCAAACTATGTTATATAACTCAAAAACTTTGAAAGCTTCACTGCACTTCAGTAGAGAGCAACCCAGGGCAAATATCTGTTCATTTTTTCAATTAGATTGAATCACCACAAACCTACACACTTGAGTAGTTTATTCCTATGAATAATTCTCACATAATAGTTACTATCATGCACATGTCTTTTGTTCTTCTTGCTACAAAAAAAAATTGCTAGAGCATTTATTGGAGACAAGGTTAAATGTTTTTTCTACTAACTTAGTCTTTATGTAAAATTTTCTATGAGATATTGTTTTAGAAATAATTTGTAGGAAAAGCTAGTTTTTGTTTAAGAACTATGATACCCTCTCTCTTCTGGAAATGAGAAGTAGAATTGTTTCTGATTACCCCTTTCACTGTCTTTACCAGGAAGCTCAGTGCCAACTTAGAAATTCTTACAAAGCAAGTATATTGACATTATTTTTTCTTTTGTTTCTTTTGTATTAATTTATTAATTTTGTATTTTAACATGTGCATAGATTCTGTTATTGCATTTTATTTCTTTAATTGTCAGTTCTGTCAAATCCTTTGTGAAAAGTAGTAAAACCAAATTCAATCAATAAGTCAATTTTACCCTGCTCTGGCTGTTTGAATTAAGAAAGAAATGCACAAGTGATACATTAAGCATTTATCTAAATTTATTAAACTTGATGAGGGGAATTCCTAAGCAGAATGCAATGAACTAGATGTTAGACTTATAATATTGTAGGGGGCTTTGAAAGTCATCTAGTTGTGCCTTCAATCTGACTGTCTTTTCATTTTCATTGACATTATATTTTCTGAAGCTTTTTAGAGCTTAGTGTATAATTATTCCATCCTTATATCTTGTGATAAATAGTATATTAAAACAGGCTCATTTGAATTAAGGTAGAGTGCTTAATAATGATAATGTGTATCACAGTGTATGAAGTAATTTTAATTAAGAGTATTTTGATCCCTTTTATTTTTCTCACAATTTATACACTTATAAATATCCTAACAGTTCACTCAAACCCCTTGTATCTGAATAATTTATATTCATCTAATTTGTGCCTTTGTTAACTTTTCTAAGATCATCTGCTCTGAAAAAAAAGGTACAGCTAATTATGACATTATTATTTAAATATGGGCCTAAGCTCAAAATGTAGTAAGTTTCAAAAACTTAGAAGCTTGGTAAAGAGTGACTTTTACACACAGGTGCACACAGGGACTTGCACACTTTTATCTGTAAAGGACAGCAGAAGCACATGGTGGTTTCAGTCAGTTACAGCCCACCTTCCCTGCAACCCAGGCAAGTGGCAGGCAACCTGGAGAGATTGTTTAGCTGCTGTGGAAAACCCAATTGAGGAACTGGCGATATTTGAATCATAAAAGTAGCTGCCAATGAAAATAAAACTGCTAGCTTTGGTTGGTTCTGTGCAAGAATGGGCAGTCGTCACAGCTGGGATTCCTGAGCTGTGCTGGAGAAGAGACTCCTGTTGGTTGGTGTGTTAGAGCCCCGTCTTCCATCATCCAAGACCTGATTCAGTGAGCCTCTTCAGAGCAATTGCCTGTGGGAACACTTCATTTTAAGAAACTTTGAGTCATGTGTCAATGGTTGTGACATTCTCTTTCCCTGATAAGAAATGCAGAAAGGCTTCATTTGCTTATTTTGGGTAGACTTATGCTCTTCCTTTAGAGAGCTTCTGTGGCTGCTTAGAGAAGGAACAGCAGATGTGAGAACTCTCTGCAAAACAATCCTTGTGTCCTCCAATTTAAATTTATACCAATGCCAAAAATAGGCTGAGGGACATTCCCAAATGAAAGACCATGAGCATTTTTTTTTTTAATGAGCAAATGCCTGCCACATTTCCTCCAAGGATTGCATCTTTAGGTGACAGCTTGTGTTTGCTCTTTTCCTTATGTTTGTGCTTTGTGGGTATCACTTCAGCTCATCACATATTCAGTTAGCCAATTAGTGTACAATTACTTTATTGTCATATATGGAAGTGTTTGGATAGAGAGAAAAATACAAGGGATTTTTATTTTCAAAATAATGTCAATCTAAGTTCACTCAAAAATTAATATTCTGATTAAACTTGATCAACTGTCAGTTGAGACAATATCATTTTCCAGAGCATGCGTTAGCCTTCATAAATCCCCAGTCAGAATTAAGAGTGGATCACTGTTTGTAAGCTCAGGCCTTGAAAAATGATGTAAAAATTTTTCTTGGGTAATTTCATTAACCTATATATAACTCTATTATCTGTGAAGGTTGTAGACTATTGGACATGTGTCATGAAGCTCACTTCAGCCAACCTATAGTATGTAAAATTGAAGCCTTAATCCATCAAGGAATAATCTGAGATACATTTTTTCAGTACAATTTAGAGAAGTTGCAAGTTTTACCAATTTTGAGTTTTTGAGTTGTAAATATAAGGGCTGATATTGTGAATATATCAAATCAGGATTATTTTGAGGAGGATGGTCCAATTTGGATGCCCAAATTCACAAACAAATGTAAGGATCTTTTAAATTGGATAAAATTTTAGATTTCTTTGGAAACGCTAGTTGTGACATGATTTAATGCTTTTATTTATTTTAATTAGAGTGGATGAATGAATCAATGCTACAATTATTAAGTAATTTTATGTACTTTCATTATCAGTCTTTCAATGAAAAAACTGTATGATGGAGTCAATATAGAAATAGGAAGATAGAGGAAGATGTGTGTTCAGAATGGTGTTTGGGTAGAAATGTGACAAGGAAAGATGATGTGAAAAGGAATGGGCTTATCATGGGACAGCCCCACTCTCTGTGGTCTGCAAGAGATCTGGGGTGCAGTTGTGTGATAAAAGACAAACTCATGGACCTCTTTGGGGTTTCAGGAAGCTGTAAGGCCCTGTCTAATGTTCTGTCATGGTCTTAGGTTAGGCTAAGAACAAAACTTGTTGGGGGTGAGGAAAGCAGGATTGAGTGGAAGAGAAGGTAATACATGTGCAACTAGAGGCCTCAGCAGATTCCATAAGAATGCTGGAGTAAGACTCGCCTCTCAGTGTTGTCCCAAATTGAGGCAAGCAGACAGGGCCTTTGCTTCCTGTCAGCCATCCTTTCCAACTGGATATTGTAGGAGGACTGCTTTGAGAGGTATGATCTTTGGCAAAGTAGGACATTTTTATTAGAATGTGCTTCTCAGAGAGGGACTTGTTCATGAATTGTCAGCTATCAATGTTCCTGGCAACTGAGTGTGATGGTTAATTTTTGGTGACAACTTGACTGGATTATTGGGTATCCAGACATTTAAATGAACATTGTTTCTGAATGTGTCTGTGAGAGGGTTTCTGGAAGAGCTTAGCATTTGAATTGGTGGACTGAGTAATACAGATGGCCCTCTCCAGTGGGCATCACCCCATCCATCAAAAGCCTAAGCAGAACAGAAAGGTAGAGGAAGGGAGAATTTGATCTCTGCTGGGATATTGGTCTTCTCCTGGCCTCAGAATGGGATCATTGGCCCTTTGGTTCTTAGATTCTGGGACTCAGACTGAATGCCATCACCAACTTTCCAGGCTTTCCAATTAACAGAAGGAAGACTGTGGGACTTCTCAGCCTCCATAATTGAGTCAGTTTTTTGTCATAAATCTGTTGAATTCAGAATATATAATTACTATGTTATTGTAGCATTAATGGTATGAGTTATTGTTTATTAAGACTTATTTATGCATTTTACTGAGACATCTTTATACATTAGACAATATGTCTAATGCTCTATGAGGCTGGCCACTTGAAGTGGCCACCTTGTGAGGCAATATGAAGAACTAGATACAAACAGGGATTGGAGTCAAGGTGCTCAGGTAAAATTCCAGCATGGCCTCCTGCTTTCCAGCTATGAAACCCAGAGCAAGTTCCTTAATTTTGTGGCTGCTATCTCACAGGGCATGTAGAATATTAAATGAGCTAATTTGTATAAACCATACAATAGTATGCAATAGCATACACAAATTGTTATATAATTTACAATTCAGAGATATTACTTATAATTATTGTTTTATTCATTTTAAAGATAAAGGATCTGAGGCTTGGAGAAGACAGTTAAGTGCCAAGCACATGGACTCAGTTATTTGTGGCATTCAGTATTTACCCATATTGAACATGTCATAACATATTAAATAGATTTGATAAGTGGAGGTCCAGAAAGTTGGATAGATATTTTATATAGGCCTCTGAATGAGAGAGTGAAACTAAGTGAAAAGTAACTTTATAAAATAATATGAGTTCTTCAAACATTGCATAAAATGTCTAACTTTAAAGAGAACATAAACATTTTTTTTCATTCATTATTAGAAAAAGTCTTTTAAGTTGGGCTACTGTGTTCTAGTGTTGGATCTTGGGATAAAGTGGTTAATAGGACTATCATTGTTGCTGCATTTGTGATCAAATTTAAAAGATGCATTAAATTTTATAAAAGAGGAATATAAGCTATATGGATATAAGATGAAGAATGAGCTTCAGATTTAGTAAATACTTAAGTACCTACTAGTTATGACTGAAACTTCCACTCTGGTACTCATAACCTGCATGAATTATTGACAGTAATCCTGTTTTCCTGACCCTTCAAGGGACCCCATAGCATATGGTAGAAGCACATTATTTGTGCTCAAAAGAAAAATAAAAGATAAAAATTAGTAATCAGGCAAGACATTTCACTCAATAGCTATATGCCCTGGAGAGACCATGAATAGGAGTTACTGCTTTACTTTTCAGTCAGTTGACTTCAGTTTCCATTTATTTTTTATAATATGAATGCTTTATTGAACTGAATATGAATCTTATGTTAAAGACACTTAATTTTCAAAAAACATGGCTTCTAAACATAAACTAATGATTTCATCTTTGCTGCATTGAAGAAATAGCAATCTGTTCCAATCCTGGAGGAAAAATTTCTGGTATTGAACTTATTGCTCTCCAATGTACCATAGAGTACCATCATGTATGCTATTTGATCTGTGATTAAAAGGATATTTAGTCATAGTTTTGATAATATGCAATTTTTGCCTCATGTTCTGATTTTATTATTTGGCCTTCAGGTAAGATGTGACTCCATATAGTATTGTCCTTGTGTTAATGGGCTCTAGAGCCAAGTAAACTTGAGCTTACATCAAAGATGTACCACAAGTTGTGTGATATTGGAAAATGCAATGACTTCTCTATGCCTCATCATCTCACTCTGTAAAATGGGATTTATGTTATAGATTATTATGAAGATTAAATGAAAACATATGTAAAGCACTTACTTCAATGCTTGTTGAGCAGTGAGTGGTCTATTAAGAAAAATCATTGCCAAACATAGAATTCCAGAGAGTCAGAGTTGGCCCCAGACTTAAAACTTATTTTTGTTGACATGTGTATTAGGAGTCAGTAAAACAGAAGAAAATAGTATATTAAGCAGTGATTGTTTAGTTTTGTAGTTAGTGTTGGCCTCAAAACTCTATTTACTACAATGTTTGCTTCAAAACTTTGAACTCAATCAGTAAGTCCTGCTCCACAGGGTTGAAGACTGAATGAAAGAATCTGTGTAATCCACTTAGCTAAGTTTCTGGCACTCACTGTGCTTTCCAAGGTGTTGGCTTTTATGATGGGGTGGTGGTTCACACACTCCAGTGTTTTAATCCTCTCCACAGTTACTCATTTCATAAATATATCAAAGTAAGTTCAGTGATTTATCTGACTGGTCAGTGGTGATGCTCATCTCCATCAGGGATCTTTTGACTCTAAATTTCCAGTAACCTTCTTTTTTATCCATCTCTCCATCCTCCCTCTGACAAGACATAGTTAAGACTCATGCTGACAATATAATTTTATAATTGCACAGACAAGGTACTTAAAATTAATCCTACAGCTAAAATTAAACTCATGGAAAACCCCCTGCAAGGTTGTAGTAACATACAGATATGTCAAACTGTGAAAAGTCACAATACCAGAACAAGATTCTAGAAATAATTCAGAGGATATGTCAAGCTTAAATGTTAAGACAGAATTTTAAAAATAAAATGAAAGATATCTTTCTGCAAATACGAAGTACAGAATAGAAGTGGCAGGAGAAGGATATAAAAGTGATTTTTCACTGTAGGTATTTCTTTAGGGAGCATTCAAAATTATTTTACTTCATGATCTAGGGAAAAACGTACATCTTTTGTTTCCTGATTAATTTCAGAGTTTTAAACTAGTTATATAAGTTTCTTATTATTTATAGCTTTAAAATCATTTTAATGTTTATTTTTATCAACTACAAGTAAAGCATTTCCTTGAACAGAAGAAACATGTTAATGTAGGATGTTCATTGGTTAGATAACTAATGAAACTGGTCTATGTCTTTGAACCCTAGATACCACTGTGATGAACAGATACTTAAAATCATATTCAGAGTCATTAGAGCACTGCATTCAAAGTGCTTGCTGCATATGATGTCTTTTGTACAAAGAAACAATACATAAATTCAGAGTGATTGTGATTTTAGTTGAGTCAGTCCAATGTAGAGTTGCAACACATGTTCCATCATACATGTACCTATGGTAATGATGTTCATCTTAATCAAAGTTTATCTATTCTCCCCATGACCCCCTACCCCTGTTATGGATCAGCATCCACTTATCAGAAGGAACATTTGACCTTTGGTTCTTTGGGATTGGCTTACCTCACTTAGCATGATATTCTCCAATTCCATTCATTTACTGCAAATGCCATAATTTCATTCTCCTTTAATGCTGAGTAATATTCCATTGTGTATATATACCACAGTTTCTTTATCCATTTATCTATTGAGGGGCATCTATGTTGCTTCCACAGGTTAGTAATTGTGAATTCTGCTGCTATAAATATTGAAGTGGCTGCATCACTGTAGTAGGCTATTTTTAAGTTAAAGACTTAAACCCTAACCCTAACCCTAAAGGGGTATAGACTGAGGAGTGGGATAGCTGGGTCAAATGGTGGTTCCATTCCAAGTTTTCTAAGGAATCTCCATACTGCTTTCTAGATTGCTTGCACCAGTTTTCAGTCCCACCACCAATGTATGAGTGTGCCTTTTCCCCTACACATCCTCTCCAACACTTATTGTTGTTTGTATTCTTTTTTTATGATTAGTTTTTAGCTGTAGGTGGACAGAATATCTTTATTCTATTTTTATGTGGTGCTGAGGGTTGAACCCAGTGCCTCATGCATGCTAGGTGAACACTCTACCACTGAGCCATAAACCCCAACCCCTATTGTTTGTATTCTTGATAACTGCCATTTTGACTGGCATGAGATGAAATCTTAGTTTTGATTTGCATTTCTGTAATTACTAGAATTGAACATTTTTTCATATATTTGTTGATTGATTGTATATTTTCTTCTGAGAAGTTTCTGTTCAGCTCCTTAACCCATTTATTGATTGGGTTTTTTTTTTTTTTGGTGTTAAGTGTTTTGAATTTTTTATATATCCTGGAGATCAGTACTCTATCTGAAATGTGTGTGGCAAAAATTTGCTCCCAAAATGTAGGCTCTTTCTTCACCTCATTGATTTTTTCTTTTGCTGAGAAACTTTTTAGTTTGAATCCACCCTATTTATTGATATTTTGATTTTATTTCTTGCACTTTAGGAGTCTTGTTAAGGAAGTTGGAGCCTAATTCAATGTGATGAATATTTGGGCCTACTTTTTCTTCTATTGATCATAGGGTCTCTGGTTTAATTCCTAGACCTTGATCCACTTTGAGTTGAGTTTTGTACATGATGAGAGATAGAGATTTAGTTTAATTTTGCTGCATGTGGATTTCCAGTTTTCCCAGCACCATTTGTTGAAGAGGCTATCTTTTCTCCAATGTTATGTTTTTGGAGCCTTTGTTTAGTATGAGGTAACTGTATTTAAGTGGGTTTGTCTGTGTGACTTCTATTCTGTACCATTGGTCTACATGTCTATTTGTGCTAATATGCCATTTTTGTTACTATAGCTTTGTAGTATAGTTTAATATCTGGTATTGTGAAGCCCCCTGCTTCACTCTTTTTGCTAAGGATTGCTTTGGCTATTCTGGGTCTCTTATTTTTCCAAATGAATTTCATGGTTGCTATTTATATTTCTATATGGAATGATGTTGGTATTTTAATTGGAATCTCATTGAATCTGTATAGTGTTTTGGGTAGTATGGCCATTTTGACAATATTGATTCTGCCCATCCAAGAGCATGGGAGATTCTTCCATCTTCTGAGGTCTTGTTCAATTTCTTTCTTTAGTGTCCTGTAGTTTTCATTGTAGAGGTCTTTTGCCTCTCTTGTTAGATGGATTCCCAAATATGTTTTTGAGGCTATTGTAAATAATGTAGTTTTTCTAATTTCTCTTTCAGAGGATTCATCACTGATGTATAGAAATGCATTTGATTTATGGGTATTGATTTTATATCCTGGTCCTTTACTGAATTCATTTATTAATTCTAGAAGTTTTACCAGGCAAACTTCTTAAATACCTGTTTCTCTCATGGGAATGTAATAATTACTGCTCACCACCCCACTTTCTGCTCACAGGAGAATTTTATATGTCTATATATATTATATTACTCTATCTTTGTTTTTTCTTTTTTTAAAGATTTTTTAAAAATTATTTTTAACTTATAAATAACAATTGTGGATACTTATGAGGTACAATGTGATATTTTGATCTATGTTACATGGCAGAAATATTGAAATAAGCGAATTAACATAAACATCACCTGACCAACTTGCCTTTTTTTTTGGTAGTAAAAATATGTCAATCTCATAGAAGCTAAGAGTAGAAAATGGCAACCAGAGGCTGAAGGGAGAAAGAGGGAAGTGAAGATGTTACATAGTGACCATGGTTAATACTGATGTATATTTCAAAATTGCTAAAGAATGGATTTTTGACATTCTTTGAGTTATTACTCTTTAAATCACTTTTTAAAAATGGTACTGGAGATTGAACCCAGGGATGCTTTACCACTGAGCCCCATCCTCATCCTCAGCCCTTTTTATTTTTGAGACAGGCTCTTGCTAAGTTGCTGATGCTGACTTTGAACTTGCAATCCTTCTGCCTCAGTCTCCTGAGCCATTAGGATTACAGGCATGTGCCACTGTGCCTGGCTAAGTCATTATTTTTTAACATGAATGCCTATGTTCAACAGCACATGTTCAATGGGTTATTAATACAATCTTATTCTTGGACATTGTAATAGTAGTTAATATTTATACAACACTTACTATATGACAGGTACTATTCATAGCACTTTATACACATCAAATGCATTTAAATGTCAAAACAACCCTATCACGTAGGTTAGGCTATCTACATTTTACACATAAGAAAACTTAGCTGCAGAGAAGTTAAATAATTTGTCAAAGGTTTTCTGAAGCACTATTAAGTGAAACTTGTACAACATTCTAACAATTTTATATCATGCATTAAATCTGTTCAATCACAGGTGACATGGACTATCCTTAGCCCCAAGTGGGTATAATATTCAGCAATATTGTAACATACATTTATCTATACTGTTTCTCTTTCCTTTCCTTGAACTAATTTCCCTGTTGAGGTATCATTATTCCCCTCAAAGCCTATTCTTTCAATTGTCTTCTGAGGAGAAAAACAATCATAATAGAAAAAGTACAATAGATGTACTTTTTTCATGGTAAAAAGTAACATGACTCAGAAGAATAAATGCACGTGTTCTGTAAACATATGAAAAGATGCTCAACTTTCAAAATAATTATGAAAATGCAAATACAGCAATAAGATTTTTTTTCCACCTAACAAATTGGCAAAATTTGAAAAGACTGATAATTGTGAAGTGGTAAATGACAGGGAATTTCTATTTATGCTCTGCTTCTGGATGTATAAATTGGTATAGCTTTTTGGATGGCGATTTGGCAGCATCTAATAAAAACTTAAATATGTTGTAATCTTAAAAGCAACAATTCTAAGTATCTTAGAGATATATTCAGACGTGGACACAGTCACTAGAAGGATGTTTGTCAAAGAATCATTATAACAGCAGAATCTATCAGCAATCAGTGCCTGCCTTGATAGAATACCTTGCCTGCAGGTAAACTTTCAATTCTGGAGGTGCTGGAATATGTCCAGGTGCTCTTGGAGATCTGATATCATGGAAGCAGAGGAGAAGGGTCAGCATTCTCATGCTGGGCTTGGTATAAAAAGAGAATAAAGAGCACTGGCTATCACAGGAGCAAACCTGTGACCTTTGTAGACTCTATGCTTTTATCTTATTCACTCAGGAGTAAGAATTTTGAAATTACATACTCCTTAACTATCCTAAAGAGATTAAGAGGAAGGTTGTCATACATTCCTGAGCCAGAGCCTCAATGGGTGAGTAATGCAATCTCCAAAGATGGGCATGGTGCTGGCTGCAGGAGTCCAAGGGCGAAATACAAGAGGGAAAGGTGGAACTTAAGAAAAACCTAGTGGTACTTACTTGGTCCTGTTTGGACATTCTTCTTCCAGAGATTCTGGTCTTAGTTTAGGAGATAGTTTTTAGATACAGCTATCTTTAGAAGAAGTAATTTCCTCTGTTTTGGAGTATTCAACCAGAAACAGGATGACTGTTCCTTAGGGTGTCATAGAGAAATGTAGAAATCAGATAAAATGAGAACCCTAGGTGATACCAGAAGGAACCTGGGAATCTTTGGATTTAGAAGCATCAAGTTCTCTGGTTAGTTAAACATGATATGAAGTCATAAACTATAGTATTATGTATTTTGAAATACTGGAAAAAGCAACACAATAGGTACTCTATCATTAATTTGGGTAGTGACCTCTAGGCTAATCATTTGACTTTACAATTACCTTTAAAGCTCCTAAGCTTTCAAGTTCAGTGGAGGTTAAGAGTTAATTCATATGTCTTTCTAAATTGTGAAGATCTTATTCTTGTACAAGAATTAAAAAGAAAAATTAAACATACATGCCAATAGCCAATAAAAACATTCTTTGTACTTTTCATGCCAATATTTTGAGAAAAATTAGTATATAATATCTTCATATTTGTCTGTGTGTTTTTTAAAATAACCAAGTGCTTAAAACCAGGGCATGTGCAATATTGTTTTTCCAGCTACAATCACTGAATTTTGCTTTCTTTCTCATTTAGATTTATAAGATCTGGCCCAGCATTCAAGTCTTTGGGTATACATGTTAACATGATTTGGATGCAGTAGAGTGCTTAGAAACCACAGTGATTTGTACTGTTAAAACAGATTTTAGAAGTAATAACAATGCTTGAACTTAAGCTCCATCCTGGCAAAAGCTTGATTAGAAAGAAAACATTTGTAGTTTGAAAATCAACTTGTTATTTGTGCTCTAAGGATAATGAAAAGAAGCACTCAGCATAACCAACCAACATTCTTCCACACTAAATGCAGTGTAGTGACTGTAACAGGTCTGCAATGTGTCATATTCCTGGGAATTTGAAAACAGCAAACATTCATTGTTCTTAAAAAATATAATTTGTTCGGTCATCCCCTCTTGGTCCTTATTGTTTCTATCATCCATTTATAGGATCATTTTCTAAGGCAATCATGGGAATAAAACTGATTTTGTAGCCCCCACCAGGAGACATCTCATTTTAACTCTGATTCAATTATAATGTGAGTCAAATTTTCTCTTTGTACACAGTTTATATATTGCAGATTTTATAATGCAATGTGAAAAGCCTCTAAATGCCTACCTCAGTTCTTGACTGTGATATCATAGTTGCAGTTCAAAGACAATGATGATAATAACAGAGATAGCTAATGCTTATGGAGGTTCAGTGTATGACTATTACTCTCATTTATAGAAAAATATTTATTTGCACACACAATGTCAGAAAAATGCTATTGAAGATATATATGTTTGAGTATTTGAGTTCTTAATCTGAAAAATGCCCTGCACTTATTCCCATCTCCATGACTTTAGTTGATGGTTTGACCTTTACTTTATCACATTTATGGCCTTTCTATTCCATCATTCCAAGATGGACACCCAGTGGATTGCTTCTTTGATTTGAGCATCTGATGGTTTAAATTTCTAACTTGAGAAAGATTTTCTTCCTGGAGATTTCTTCCTGTCTATTCCAGACTGGAATATACACGCTCCAGGCTGGGTCTTAAAAGGTTTAATTATTAGACATGTACTTGTCATGTGACAGGTAGTAGGACTCTATTTTCTACCAGCAAGGATGATGATAACAATTACACATGACCACTGTCTCCCACAAATAGGTGCTCTGTACTCTAAGGAGGACATACCAAGCTAGCATATGCTCATCATTGGGTACTGAGATGGCTTTTTACTTGCTTTGGCAACGTTGGGGATTGAAATCAGGACCTCTTGTATGCTATGGTGCAATGTTTTAATTGTCAGTCTTCCTGGTTGGACAGTCAGCTCCTTGAATTCATTCTATATTTTCCGTTATTATATATCCAATTCCTAGCATAGTACTTGGATCAATAATATTTGCCAAGTTAATGGTCAGATAGAGAAAGATGGAGATACAAACATACATTATAAGGAGTGATAAAGGAGCAAGAGAGATGATGCTAGAAATAAGGATCAGAAATCACAAATATTGTTCTTCTTCCTTAATATATTATGCCAATATGGTAAATTTCTGTTGTTCTACCTTAAATTTGATAGTAATGATGATGATTTAGTTATTATAATAATACCTAAACTATAATATAGCTTTTAACTCTTCTAGGAGATTTCTCAACTCATGTTTCATTTTATAATCAAAATACATTTGTCTGCTTTCTGTTACTATAACAAAATGCCTGAGGATTTATAATTTATAAAGAAAGAGGCTTACTTACCTCACAGTTTTAGAGGTTGAAAGTCCAAATGGCATTGCATTGGCTCTGGCAAAGTTCCCTCTGTATCACTTCATGGCAGTTGACATCATGGAGGGGGCTCATGTGAGAGTAGGAGATCACATGTCAAGATAGGAAGATAGTGATTCAGGGGCCAGGCTTGCTTGCTTGTTTCCTTCCTTCCTTCCTACCTACGTTCCTTTCTTTTTCTTTCTTTATTTCTTGTTCTTTATAGTTATACATGATGATAGAATGTGTTTTGACATATCATATATACATGGAGTATAACTTCCCATTCTTGTAGTTGTACATGATGTAGAGTTTCACTGGCCATGCATTCATATAAGAACATAGGAGAGTTATGTCTGATTTATTCTACTGCCTTTCCCATCCCCATGCCTTCTCCCTCCCCAACTGTTCAATCTGGTAAACTTCCACTCTTCCCTCATCTGCTGCCTATTATAAGTCAGCATCCACATATCAGAGAGAACATTCCGCCTTTGGTTTTTGGGGCCTGGATTATTTAGCATGATATTCTCTAGTTCCATCTAATTCCCAGCAAATGACATAATTTTATTCTTCTTTATGGCTTAGTAATATTCCACTGTGTATATGTACCATATTTTCTTTATCTATTCATCTACTGAAGGGCACCTAGGTTGGTTTCATAGCTTAGCTATTGTGAATTGCAGGCTCAGGCTTTTATAATGACATATCTAATGAAATCTAACTCAGGAGTCTTTCAAGAACTATTTTAATCTCTCTGTGACAGTGTGTCTAATGACCTAAAGACTTCCCATAAGGTCCTGCTTCCTCTTAAAAGCCCTACCACAACTAGCCACAACCACAGTGGGTACCAAGCTTCTAACATATGAACCCTTGGGGAATACACTTAATCCATATACAAATCATAGCATATAGTATCTTTTGGAAAGGTACATCATCTATTTACCTTATCTCTCCTCATTAATAATGTACACTCATTATTCTGGCTTGGGGTTAAAGGTATTTTCCTTTGAATGTCTTCTTGGATTAATAATTCTATTTAGGTAATATACCATCCATTTACTTTATCTCAATATCTTTTGAAAGAGATTAAGTGGGGATGATTCTCATTTAGCCAATGAGAGCACTGAGGTAAAAGTGGTTTAACAAAAAATATAACTTTTTCCAATCAGCTACATCATTGATACAATCTGTGATGAATAGGAAATTCCTTGGCAGAAATGTGTTTTGGAGCCCTATCAGGTTCTTGGAAAATAGTTGGTAGTGTTAAGGGATGACACTGATCCAAGACCAACCAATCAATAAACAAATATAATACAAAAGAAATCTGAATCTATTATATTCTATCTCTAGAGAGAAAATGGCAAAATCATTTAGAGCCAAAGTTATGAGGTAACAGAAGCTATGAGTAGTAGGCACTTGAGTTTCTTCTGTTCCTGAGGCCAGGATGTGCAGGATTTCATGTGCCACTCATATTCCCTGTAGGAACCCAATTGTATCTCTGTTTATTGTAACTCCAGAGATTATCAGAGTGCTCAACCATGGTGCAGAGGTTTGATAACAGCTCAGGGCCATTGCCAGAGCTGGGCTAACATGAGACCCAGCAGAAATGGGCTCATGAATAGAAGTCTCATTATGAGAATCTGGAAAGGGAAAAAGGGACAGGTGACACATTATTCAGAGTAGGATGTAGGTTAAACTTGAAACCATGAGCACGAGACTAGTTTGAGTCCAGCACTGAGGCCCCACCATGAGGCAATGGGCTAGTTTGTTTCTGCTCTTGGGCCTCCTCATTCTTCTGGACCAAACCCAACCATTGCTTCTGAACCTAGAGCCATATTGATATAGTTGCTGAGCTCTATGGATACAATTGCATTTTCCCAGTCTTATCTCATCTTTTCCCTCCTAACTCACTGTACTTTCTAGTTACATTGGACTTTTTCCATTTCTTGAGTATTGCCCTAATTTTTATCCTAAAGACCTTCCTCTCTCTTCATTATCAATGTCTACTCATTCTTTGGGTTTTAAGTTAAATGTCCTTTCCTTGGAACATCTTCCTTGAATAAAAATTCTAATGTACACAACCAGTTTATTATATCTTAAAAACATTTTGTAGGTTTTCCTCATAGCCTTCATAATCACATATTTACTTACACTTATTTGTTAAATGTATGTTTTCTCCACTGGATCTTACATTCAGGGCTTAAGTTTTGTCTTACTATCATCTATATCCCTAACACCTAGCCTTGCTGCACAGAATTAGCTTTTAATAAAATTTGTTGAATGAATAAATACACATATGGAAATTAAGAGATGTAGGAAGAGGGGTAGTTAGGTAAATCTTTATCGAACCAAATGCTTGTTTTCCTTCAATACAAGACCATTATGGTTATCTAATGGTAATTTTCTTCTTACTGCCCGACTGTATTCCACTTTTAGTGATTTTAATTTCTTTGAATGACTTTTTAAAGAGCTTAGCATCAAGGAAATTTCTTTTCTTGGGTGAATTTTCTTGGTGTTCCATGATTAACCCATACTGAATGATACTGTTAATGATGGTCTTAAGTTGCTGCCTTTTAAATACCTTTTAAAAAAGCTTTCCAAAAGAAAGCTTCAGAACACACAGTGTCACTTGTAAGTGAAGTCACTCTTGAAAATTTTTGCATTTGTTGGTTTCAATTGGAAATCAGAGTGTCTTTAGCAAGAATGACTCAGAAGTTTTTATTCTGTAGGAATGAGAATGTGATCCTTATAGCTTAGATTATGTTGGCCCTGTAGAATCCAACTTGTCAAGAACAATTTTATCCATTTTTCATATCAGATTCTATACCAAATTCACAGTTGGATCTAGCAGAAGGGAAGGCAGAAATGTCAAAGAAACAGATGTTGGCATTGCAAAAGCAGATGCTCCATGCTTAATTTTACACGCCAAAATTTTCTATTATTAAAATTCAACATCTGTCTTTTTAGAGGAATTACACACTCTCAACCAGGTTGAAAGTAAGTCCTAGTATTCAATTATAAGGAGCTTTTTGACTCTGAACGCTACCCATTTGAAAATCAACTCAATAAACCAGCTGCAAACCTCTTCTAAAACCACAAGTCATTCATAGTGATGTATGCAAGCAGATTCAGACATGAAAAGTTTCTTATATGCATTGCATCTAATTTTTATCTTCTGAACACTTCCTTCTCTTTTGAAGAGTCTGGCAATGACAGGGATGTTGGTGTAAGACTACCATTTAGAAGGAAGCATGAAGAAGCAGCTTTGGTTTCTGAGGAACTGAAGTCTGAGCTCAGGAGTGCTCCTGGGGAGACTTTTGATCAGTAATAAAGGGAAACCTAGCTAAGCCTGTGCTTTGAAATCCTGCATCCTTGATAAGGTCAAAGATACAGAGCTAGCTGCCCTAGGAACCTAATTAAAGCCCTGACTCTCTGAGAGAAATTAAACATTGGCAGGGATGCAGGCACCAGCTGCTGTCAGGAAGCCACTTCTTCAAGGACGGCCGCACCTTGACAGCACTTTTAAAGTGTTCTCCTCATCTGCTCGCAAACTCCTCAAAATCAGTCCTTTCATCTCTGATTTGACAGCTGGCCCTGAACAATGTGGTGAGTTTGTGCTCTCTTCCCATGTAGGCAATTGTGTTCATGCAAAGCCTATCTCATCTGTGTCAACTCAAAGCTGCAGTGATCTGACCATGAGGTGGTGATGACTCATTTATTAGGAGGTAGGTGAAGGAAAAGCATCATGTGAACCAAGGAACCTGAGTTTCCACCCAAATGCATCTCCAAGTTAGACTTTAGAGTTTCAGTTCAGCTTTTCACTTGGTTTTCAAGGAGGAGAGCTGGGGGAATTCCTTTAACCTCTAGAAACTGGATGGCAAGAAGTCACTTAGGCCATGAACATGCGTTGATTTGTTTTCAGACATTCTGCAGGCCTAGAGAGAAGGGTGCAATGCCTAATGGATTTCCATAATGCTTCTCAACATGGGTTCATGTGAGTTCACTGCAATTCACATCAGGAAGCTTCAGGAGGAAATTGCTTTTAATCTGTGGTTTTGGCATCTAAGTATTGATGCCTGCGAGAAGGATTAGGGAGGGACAATGACCAGAGGGGGAGAAAATCCACAAGGGGATATTCTGCAGACAAAAGAGAAAAATCAAAAACTTGTTAAGAAAGCTAGAGTATAAAATATTTTTTTCTATTATAAGAAACTGTCACAAATATACTTCACTTCTTGCTGAACCTTGAATTTGAAAGTTGGGAAGCACGCATTTTATAAATATGTCAAGATTCTGATGTACTTGAAAGAAAGCAACGTGGTAATGTTTACAGTGGGCAGTGTTCTTACTGAGAATTAGTGGGAAGCTTTAGTAAGATAGCATATGCAGATGTTTAGGACACTGTTTAACAACACTGAGATCAGCATTCAAAGCAAAAAACAAAACAAAAGAAGTTATTACATAGGCATTTGTTTTAGCACTTGATATTGCAAAGTTTTCCTTTCTAACTTGTATATCCTAAGCTTTAGGATCCATTTGCTCTACCATGTTGGTTTCCTGTAGAAAAGGTTATGGCCTCTTGAAAAGGTCAACTATTTTTCCATCCAACTTTACCTTGAGGAGCTGGTGTTAATTGAGGTAGAGTGACTGTATCAGTGTGTTCCTTAGTAGGTAAGAAGAAATAGTACAAACACAAGTCTATGTTATTCTCTGATCTCCCCAAAGGATTGTGGTACTGACCATTTTCTCTGACTGCCTCTGAGGCCAGATGCTCTGGAAGAAGAGCCACTGCAGTCTTCCTGGATGAATGAGAACACTTCACATAGGTGCTAGTATTTTGGCTGAGATCTAAAGGATGAGCAAAAGTTTGATGGTTTTAAACAGATGTTAGAGCAAATATACTATGCCCAGGAATCTAAAATTCTGCTCCTATCTTTGTTTGCCATGAGTCACTCTTTACCCAGTAGCCAGATACTCCTAATGAAACATAAAAATCTGGTTGTCTCATCCCTCTGCTTGGTATCTACATGCTCTTTCTCTTCAGGCGCTGGGCTTGAATCCAGGGCCTTGCACATGCTAGGCAAGTACTCTACCACTGAGCGACATCCTCAGACCTTGGTAGACTCTTTTGACTTAACAATACTCCTCACCTGTCCTAGTCTACTCTCACCTGTTCACTACAGATACGCTGGCCTTTCTGTTCCTTGAACCTGCTGACTTCCTTCGTCCTCAGAGTCTTCTTACCTGTTTCCCTCTCCTATATAGTTCTTCCTTCACATTTTCCAAAGTTGATTTCTTATCATTCAGGTCTTTCCTGACCACCTTCCCAGTCACGTTACTTCCATGATATTTTTCTGATTTATTTTATTTGTAATATTTACCCAAACTTAGTTATTAATTTTGCTACTTATTCTCTCACTGAAGAGGCTTTAAGCTCCATGAAATTAGGGACAACATTTAGCTTTGGAAATTTCTTGCTGTTGAAACAGAACCACTGCATGTGGTCGGTGCTGCACAAATGCTTACTGAGTGGATGAGGGAAGAACATGGGATGAATATTTTCATAAAGATGAAAAATAGTAGAAGTGTCAGAAAATGTTTTGAGAAGTTGAGTGATGAGATAATTAGGAATGTGTACTGTACTAGGAACTTTAGATTATATTCTGAACGAGTGTGGAAGGTATTGAAGAGTTTTGAGAAGGAAGGTTACCTTCATAATCATGATTTAGAAGATGTTGTTTAGCTCTGTGTGGAGAGGTAGATTAGGGAACAAGGCTGAAAATGAGAAGATGAGTTAGATGTGTATCCAGTACCCTTTGGAGTAGGGGTGATGGCAGGAGGCTGGCGTGGTGGTCAGTTATATGACTTGTGAAGTCATACTGCATGGGTTTGAATAATGGCCTTAGAATTTTTCATCTGTGAAATTGTGGGAAATTGCTGATGCTTTCCAAGAAGGTTAAGAAAATATGACTCTTGTATCCTTGACTTCAAGGAGTGTAACAGCCTGCTGCTGCCCTCGGTGATCCTTTACTGCATTTCTTGGAGACCACGTTTCTAGGGCTGCTGCTGCCCCATGACTGCATACTTTGGATACCAAAGCAGGCTCTTTCCTGAGATGTGGGACCCTCTGAATAGTGAATTTACATTGAGGATTCCCCAAATTCTTTTAAAAACTTCCTTAGTGTTGCACTACAGGCTCAGAACTTCCCCATTCATTCTTCCTTTCTTCCGTCTCTCCTTCCTAGAAATTAGACCTGCATCTTGGTCCAGTGCTTCTCCCAGCCTACTCTCTAACTCCCATCCTCTTTTTCCCTCACTGGTGTTTTCCCGTTAAATCTCTTACTAACCCTGAGTTGATGTCTACTTTTGGAGACTTAAATTGACACATTCTTTCAGTCTTAATTTCCTCATTTATGAAATGGGAACAATTAAAAACCATATCATAAGTTCCTATGAGGATTCAATGAGATAATATTTTGCAATGACTGGCATATTTTATTGACCAAGAGCTCAGTAACCACTGCTGCTTTTATTTTTAAAATTTGAAAGGCAATTAAAAAAAGATTAAAGGGAATGTTGTGATTGCCTGGATGTTTACAGTGAAGCTGAGGAAAAGTGTCCTTCCAGGGTTTTGATCACTTACTCTTAAGTAAATGAGGAAAAAGTGCTACCATCCTCAGAACAAGAAATGTAGGAAAAGAAATACGTTTGCAGCAAAAGGGAAGGGAAATAGGTTTTTTTTGGATCTGTTACTTTTTGTTTTTGACCTGTTATTCTTGAGGTTCCTCTAGCACATCTTGAGTAAATGCTTAGTAGGCTACTTGATCCATGGACATGGATCTTAGAGAAATTTTGGACTTTTGATTTTGACATAAATGTCATCAAGTATGATTGACAGTACATGCCATGGAAATAGGTGAGAATGTAAAGGAAGAACCAAACGACAGAGGAGAGTACTGCAGAGGGCAGTGATTTTTAAAGTGTATAAAATTGAGAAGGTATTGTCAAGGAGAGAGGACAGAAAGCCAGTATCAAAAAATTTATTGAAAAGCTCTAATCAAGTTCAAAACCATGAATGTGGATCAATACAGTGAGAAAACTCAGAAATGACCTTGAATTTTACAATTTTTTAATGTTACAATATAAGGGAATTAGAAAAATTTTGGGAGCCTCAAAAGAATTTAAATTAACATATGATACATTTAATTATATGAGTAAGTAGACAGAAGAAGTAAGTATAAAAGCCAAACAAAAAAGCTAGGTTGTTATCCACCCAGTTTTGATTGGAGATAAATAGAATTGCTAAACTTTGAAGTATTAATTCTTTTCTACATGCTATTTGGAAAATATATTCAAGTTCAACTACATAAACATTTCAAACACTTGTAAAGTTAATCCAAGCAAAATGAAAATCAATTAATTTTTTAACACATCAACATTTGTGTAAAATGAAGGACAAAGGAATCATATCAACTGACCCTACAAAATGTTTAAAATTCAATAAGTAAATTGGCAAAATACCTAGAAATAGCTCATATTAAAGGGTGCAGTTATAAGCAACATATGGAAGATTTTCACCTCATTAGCTATGAGACATATGGAAGAGTATTCAACCTCTTATCCAAGTATAAAAATTAAAAACAAAATATATGGTGGTATAATTTTATATCTATAAAAGAAACAAAATAAAAATAATTTAACAATTATTCTATATTCCTTTGAATACTATATTTCTCATGTTTTATTGATCATTAAATTAATTTATTATTTTGGCAAATATGCATTAAATGTCCGCTAAATACACTCTAGGCACTAAGGATAAAGCATAAATAAGGAAGATGAAATCTGTGATATTAACTAGAGTGATTGTTCCTTTTTCTCTCATTGGTATTGTCTTAAGAATTAGTAAGAGTTTAGTCATTAGTATAGCTGCTATGGAAATCAGTATGGAGTTTTCCTTCAAAAGATAAAAATGGAAATATCATGTGATCCAGCTATACCAAGCCTTGGTATTTATCCAAAAGAATTAAAGTCAGCCTAGTTCAGGGATACATGAATACCCATGTTTATTGCAGCACAATTCCAAATAGCTAAGTTATGGAATCAGCCTAGGTGTCCATCAACTGATGAATAGACAGAAAAGAATGTGTTATATATTCACAATAGAGGTTTTTTTATTCATTCATAAAGAAAAATGAAATTATGTCATTTTTAGGAAAATGGATGGATCTGGAGACAATGATTTTGAGTTAAATAAGCCAGATTCAGAGAATAACTTATATTTTCCCTCATATTTGAAAGTAAAATGTTGGGGGAAAATGGGGGAAAAAGAGATGCCATGGAAGTATAAGGGTATAACCAGTATGGGAGAAGAGATAGGGGAGGGGATGAGAGGGGGAAGGACAGTATTGAGGAGTGAAATTGATCAAATTGTGTTTTTGTATATGTGTGAGCATGCCACAATGAAACAATTCTGTGCAATTGAGATGCAAAGAAGTCTGATCATTCTATATTTCTTGCTGTGTTAGCAATATTAATATTCTGAATCCTTCGACTTCATCTTATTCCAATCGGTTCTTTGTCTTGTTATTAGTGTAATTTTTTAAAAATAAACTTTTGTAAACTTCATCATACTTATCAGATTACATAAAATATGAAGCCTAGAACTGTGATTTTAATTTGCTCTTTATTGTGATTAATAGAGTAGAACATTTTCTCATATGATTATGAGTCATTTATACTTTCTTTTCTATGAAATCTGGTTCGAATATTTTCCCTGCTTTCCTCCACTAATTAAATTGTCTTTTTCATAGTGATTTGGATGTCTGTATTTTCTATTATTAATAATTATTTAATATTTGTGTGTTTGTCTATATATACACATATTTTCTACCTTATTACCAGCAGTTCTTAACTTTAATTTTAATGTGGTCAAATTTATCCATCTTTTCTTTATGGTTTATAGTTTTTTATTCTTCTATGAAATATTTTCCTATCATACATTCATAAAGATATTCTCTATATTGTTTCTTAAAAATTTTATGGGTTTTCACATTTATTTTTAATCATTTAGGAGTTGACTTTGATATATAGTGTGCGGTAAAAATTTAATTTCACTTTTTTGTATGGATAAGCAATTGTTCTAGCATCGTTTATTAAGTAGTCTGTCATTTTCCTCTCAGCTCTGCAATATAATCTCTGTGACAAACCAGTTTCCATATACATGTAGATGTATTTTGGGGGTTCTTTATTTCACTTGTCTGTTTCTCTACCCTTGATGAAGTACCACACTGCTTTGATACTGGTATATATCTACATATTTAAATGGTAGGGAAAATCCTCCAACCCTGTTTCTTTGATAGGATGGTTCCATATCATTGTGGCTCATTACTCTCTCACATGAATTTTAGAATAAGCTTGCCAATTTCCTTGAGGGAAAAAAATTCTATTGGGATTCTGATTGGAAGTACATTGAATCTATAGATCAGCTCAAGGGAACTGACACCTTTATGATTTTGAGTGCTTTTATCCATGAGGTTTATTACTCCATTTGTTTGGGTCGTCTTTGATAGCTTTTAACAAAGTTTTATAGTTCTATCTATAAAGTTTCTGCACATACTTTGTGAGATTTATTCCTAGGTGCTTTATATTTTGTTGCTACATAAATGGTTATATTTTTAAAGCTGTATTTCCAAACTGTTGCTGGTGTTCAGAAATGCAATTGATTTTTGTGTATTGATTTTACATTCAGCAACATTATTAAAATCTTTTAGTTTTTCCCAAAATTTGCCAATTCTTTTTAGGATTTGTTCAGAGCCAGTGATAGCATTTGCAAATACTAGCAATTTGGATTATTAATTTCTCATCCTATCCATTTACTTTCTCCTAAACCCTGAACTGCAGAATTTCTAATTCCATGTTGCATAGAATTAGGATAGATCTGATTTCTGATTTTATATTATAGGGAATGCTTTCAATATTTTGCTATTATGTATGATGTTTGTGGCAGGTTTTTGGCAGCTATGAGGGATAAAGTTAAGGAAGGTTACTTCTAGCCTTGTCTTCTGTATTTTGAGAGGCTAATGGATTTTTCAAAAGTTATTTTCTCTTATACTGAGATGATCATATGAGTTTTCTTCTTTAATCAATTATTATACATTATATTGGATTTCAAATAATACACTAGTTTACAATCTTGAGATAAACCAATTTACTGTTTGGTTCTGCCTTAGTTGAATTTCTAAGGTTATACTAGCTAGCCTCTTACAGTATGCTGGGGAGTTCCTCCTTTCTTTCTAATCTCTGGGATCTTTGTGTAAGATTAGAATACCTGTCTGAATGTTTGGAAGAAGTCACCTGAATTTCTATTGGAACTTCTTCTTTTCTTTATATAAAGATTTTAGCTGGTTAAATATCTTTACTAGTTATATGACTATTAGGATGTTCTATTTCATCTTGAATCAGTTTTGGTAAATTATGCTTTTTAGGAATTGTCTATGTTACCTGTGTTCATAAAAGAATTATTCATATTATCTTATTCTCTGTTTAGTCTTTGCTAAAACTGTGTTTTCATTCCTAACATTTTCATTTTGTTTTCTCTTACATGTTTTGAATTTTTTTGATTATTCTTGCTTCTCTGTTTCATTAATCTTCTCTAAAAACCAACATTTTGCTTTGATGATCTCTGTATTCCATGTTTGGTTGCTAGTTCATTATTTTCAGCTCTATTCTTTGCTACATTTTATTCACTTTCTTTGGCTTTATTCTGATGCTATTTTTCTAATGTCTTACTTTGTATTCTTAGATCATTAACTTTGAAATGTTTTTCCTAATTAAAGTGATTAAGGCTCTATTTCTCTCTAAGCACTACTTTAGTTTTATCCAACAAGTTGCAATATGTCATATTTTCATTATTGTTCAATTATAAATTTTTTCAGATTTCCATTATGCTTTCTTCTTTGACCCATGAGCCATTTAGAGGGATGCTTTTAAATTTCCATGACTCTGTAGGATTGTCTAATCATATTTTCATAACTATCTTTCAAACTTGTTACATTGTGTTCAACAAATACAGTCTGTCTGACACAATTCTCTGAATTTTAGTAAGGCTATATTTGCAGCCCACTAGTTGGTCAATCTTTGTAAATATTTTTTCCAAGCTTGAAAAAATCTGAAGGCAGTAATTGTTGGTTGTGATATTTTATGCCTATGTATTAGATTAAGTTCCTTTATTTTATACTTCACATCTTCTATACCCTTACTTATTTTTGTCTTCTTTTTTTCTCTCAATTATTGAGAAAGATATTTTAAATTATCTGTACTTGAATATGTCCCTGTTTCTAGGGATGGTTAAGGAAAATGCAACATGAACCTGCAGCATCTTACAGAGCCAGAGAATAGGAAGTGCTGAAAATATGAAAGGATTAGGGTATGTCAAGAAGACACAGGGCCTGTCTTAATCAACAAGGGCTGCTGGAACAGAATATCACAGAGTGGGTGTCTTCAGCAATAAACATTTATATCCACAGTTTTGGAGAATAGAAGTCCAAGATCAAGAATCCAAAATATTCAGTGTCTTAGAGGGCCTGCTTCTTGGTTTATAGACCACTGTCTTCTCTCTGTGTCCTCACATGGTAGAAAAAGAGTGACAGCTCTTTGGTTTCCAGTCTTATTCATGCGGTCTCCGCGTTCATGACATAATTACCTCCCAAAGATCTCATCTCCTTTAGGACTTTAACATGAGTTGTGGTGGGTGGAAAAAGCATTTAATTCATTGCAGGGACCAATCTGAAAGAGCTCCTAATGGCCAAAGCCAGAACATTTTGAACAAAATAAATGATGTGCTGTTGGGTTATAACCCAAAGTATAAAATGCATCTACACAAGTACAAACTGTTATAAATAAATGATTAAAATAAATAAATGTGGAAGGAGGCAGGTTTTGCTTATAGAAGAATTCCAGATATTTTATGTAGCTATGCTACCTCTAGGAGATGAAACTTAACCTTTCTCCCCCAAACTTCACTCTGCCCCCAGTATTATGGACTGCACTTAGCAACATATTTTTTTCCAAAGAATAGAGAATGAAAGAGGTAAAAATAAGTGGAAAAGCCTAGAAAACTCCACCTTAATCAGGCAAAGAAAGCTAACACCATCAATGATAAGTAATACAGATTCCTGTACACTTTCCTAGGTGCCAATCACCATTACAGGCATTCGGGATGTGGAAGGGAACAATTTCTGCTTTTGTTGTGCTTACATTCTGGTGCAAGGAGACAGACAATTTTAAAAATAAGTAAATTACATAGACTGTTGGAAGCTGAAAGCTCTTAGGTTGATAACTAAAACTGAGGGAGGGAAGGAGACGCTGATGCAGCTTTGAACAAATCAGACATCATGAAAGGGGAGTTTTGAGTAGACACAAGAGAGGAACAGAGGAGCTATGCAAACATCCAGGGGAAGGGCGTTATAGGCAGAGGAAACAGAAATGAAAAGCTTTGAGGCAGGAGCATGCCTCGGTGGTGGTCAAGGACTAGCAAGTAAGTGAGTGGTGGAAGCAAATACCAGAGAGGAATTGCAATCAGCAAGATTGGAGACCTGAGGACTGAGCCTGGGGCACTTTACCACTGAACCACATTCCCAGCCCTTTTTATTTTTTTTTATTTTGAGAGAGGGTCTCACTAAGTTGCTGAGGCTGACTTGAACTTGCAATCCTCCTGCTTCAACCTCCCAAGTTGCTAGAATTAGAGATGTGCATCACTGTGCCTGACAGTGTGAAGTTTTTCTACAGAGCAATAGTTATTAGTTGGGACAGTCTACTCAGGGACTATTTATAATGACTGGAGACATTTTTGATTGTTATGATTGGGGGTGGGGAAGGGACGTTACTGCTAACTAGGTGACCGAGTACACGAATGCCGCTAACCATCTTGAAATGCAAAGGATAGCCTTCACTGGTATAGGAAGACCATTCTTCATTTCTAACTAAAACTCAGCTTTTGAAATTATTGCCCTTCATCTCTAGTATTTACTTTCTTTTTGTGCTGTATTTATCTAACCTCCCTCTGGTGGTTACCACTTGGTTGTAGAAAATCTTAGTTCCTAGTTCATTCTTTCCATTAGTTTCTATCTTAATTCTTGTTGATTTCAGTAACCACAGAGAAAAATCCTTCCAACAGTCTTGGTCTCTCATTTCCTTAAACTTCTTCCCTTCAGGAAACTTGCCTTCTGACTCACCATTTCCAGAGTTTTCCCCTGGAAGGCCTTCATAAACTCTTTTGAGCAGACCACTCTCTGACCACTGCCTTGTATTTTCCCAAGGTATTTACTATTCTGATTCCAATCACATGACTCAACGGCTGCCTACAATCTATGTGTCAATCATATTTGATTGGCCCCTCATCCGCTTCATGTTCTCACTTTTTTCTATCTGGCCAGATCATTACAATCACTCTGTTGCACACAGCTTTTTCTTCTTCATTGTATTTTAATTCATTTTATTTATGTTGCCACAACCAGGTCCTAGTTAAATCCAACTGTCTTCCTACTTTTCCCTTGTTCTTCTGAAGTTGAATAGTCTAATTTAAAATTTGTGACCACCACCCTCAAGATTATTAGTGCTTCCAGCAGTCGTATTTTCCTATTCTGTTCACTCTGTAACTCTTTTAACAATCATTTCATACTTTTTCAAATTCCTAAATCCTTCCACCAATCCCGAACCTTACTCTCAGTGATGGCTTTGCCTCCTGCTTTGTGAACAAAGTGGTTCTCAGAACAGGACTTCTATCGGCTCCCTGTACCACATCCACCACTGCCAATATCTGCATTTATGAGCTTGCATTCTCCCTGGTACTAGAGTTCAATGTTCTGAAACCTTTCATTTGGAGACTAGATCCCATCTGTCTTTTTTTTTTTTTTTTTTTTTGAGTGTTTTAATATTTTCTCTTTTAGGGGAGTTTTCCACTTGAGATTTCAAAATTTCATATTTTTAAAAAAGATTTATTGGGATTACTTGATCTGTGTCTGATATCTTTCTGTATTTCTGGTGAATAACTTCTTATATTATTTCTTGGATCCATAGATAATGTGGATTATGCTATTTTCCATGTAGCCTGAAACTTTTGGCTAGATGATTAGAAGAATTTATCATTCCTCTGTCCTCTGTTCACTTAAAATGACAAGTTGAGACTTTTCTTCTCTGCACACACACACACACACACGCACATCCTACATTCTGGAAAATTTATTTAAATTTTCTTTACTGTTCAATACTTATCTCTTTTTGTGTGTCTAATCTTCTGCTGAACTCTTCATTGACTTTTTTTCCATTATGTTCTTATATTTTTATTTTTTATTTTTTAAATTAATTAATTTACTTATTTTAAAACAAAAGGATGCATTTCAAGCCATAGTACACATATGGAGCACAATTTTCCATTTCTCTGATTGTAAACAAGATAGGGTCATACCATTTGTGTCTTCATACATGTACCTACGGTAGTGATGTCCATTTCATTCCACCACCATTGATTTTTAAAATTTCAATTTGTTAATAGTTTTACTTCTTTGAAGTCAGCATAGAAAAGAGATACCTGCATGCTCATGTTTATTGAGGCACTATTCACAGTAGCTGAGATATGGTATCAGCTATAGATGTCTGGCAACAAATGAATGGATTAAAAAATATGCAACTTATATGCAACAGAATATTATTCAATCATAAAGAATAATGAAATCATGTCATTTCCAAGAAAATGGGTGAACCTGGAGGACACCACATTAAGTGAAATAAGCCAGACACGGAAAGACAAGTATTGCAGATCTTCTCTTGTATGTGGAAACTAAAACAAATAAAACAAAACAAAACTCCAAAACCAAAACCAAGAAGATGATCTGAAAGTAGAAAAGCAACTCTTAGAGAACGTGGAGGGGCAGTAGGAAGAGAGAGTAGTGAGGAGAGTGGGCAGAATCAATACACAATATATGCATGTGTTGGAAATGACACACTGAAACCCATTAATTTGTAAAACTAATAAACATTAATAATTCTAATGATTTAGGAAAGAACTCATGGAGGCACAGAGAGACAAATAGTATATTGTCTTACTTTGACGTGGAATCTAAACATATTGAACTTAAGAAATAGGGAGTAGAATCATGGTTATAGAGTTTGGCATGGGGGTGAGAATGAGGAGTTGTTGATCAAAGGCTAAAATGTTTGATCAGAAGGAATACATTTGAGATCTGTTGCACAGCATGTTTACTATAGTTACTAATACTGTATTGCATAGTCAAACATGCCAAGAGATCCAACGTCCACACCACCAAAAATGTCATATATGAGGTGATGGAAATGTTAATTAGATTTGTCATTTCATAATGTAAACCTATATCAATCATATTTTACTCCATAATTATGTTCAATTATTGTTAATTAAATTCTTTAAAAAGAAAATAATATTTTATTTCCTAAAATTCTTTTTTATTTTTTGTCATTTTTGAGGTTTTCACTGCTTTATCTTGTTTTCCGTTCCTTCTCTTCCCATTTAATCTAGTTTTACTTACCGTTTATTATCTGATAATTTCTATATAGGAAGTCTTTTCATATTGTATCTATTGTTTGTTATTTCTATTTCTCTTGCTCATTGTGATTTGTTTCATTGTGTATTTTTGTGGGTTATTTTAATGTGAGAAATCATAACTTTTTCAATTAGTTGAAATTCTATATATGAAATTTTGGGAATTTGAAATGTAGTCTCTTCTACTTGCAAAGATTTGTGTTTGCCTCAACTAGTTACCTAATGCAGACTTGTATATTGCAATTATTAGCTTATTATTTCTGGAATCATTGAATGCTTTGTATCAATCCCCAAAGCTATGTATATCTAGACTGGTGTCTGCAAATTCCCAGAGAAAATTGTTTGTTTCCACACAGATATACACCTTGAATGTCAGTCTTTCTTACTGACTGCCTTTCTCTCGTTCTCTTTTTTCTAGTTTACCTTTCCCTGAGGGTCTAACCCTTGTTATGAGCTTTGTGTGAATTAGTCCAGGTTTATCCCGGGTGCAGGCCTGAAGCATTGTACCTAGGCTCCCTCCTATTTTAAAGTCCTACATTCCCACAGATCAATATTTTACTCTGGGGTATCCAGGTGGCTTTGAAACTTGCTTTTCCTTTGATTTAAGTTCTCACTGTGTCCCACCTTCATCAGTTTTCCTCATTTCCTTGTAAGCTCATTCAACATTCTTAGAGCATTTCTTCCCCCACCCTCTCCTTCTAAACTTCAGCAAGCATTTTTAGGTATGTCAAAACATTTTATGTCATCTGTGTGATACCCTGTTGCTGGAAAATGGAAGTTCCACGTGTGCTTTCTAGTGAGTAATGTTGAATAAAAAAAATTTAGAGAATCAATAATGGAAAAGAAACACTGGAAGGCATGATCAGCAAGCCTGGACCTACAGGCTAAATGAATCCACTGCTTATTTTTGTACGGCCTGTGAGCTGAGAATGATTTTAACATTTTTAAAATCAAAGAAGGATATTATTTCACCATGTGAAAATTATATCAAATTCAAAATTCAATGTTCATAAAGTTTTATTGGAACATGCTCATAGTTTTATTGAAATATAGGCAAGCTCGTTTCTGTATGTCTATGGCTGCTTTAAAACCAAAGTGTCAGAGCTGTGTAGTTACAACAGAGGCAGTATGGCACACAAAACGTACAGTATTTATTTACTGTTTGGTTCTTTACAGAAATGACCTCATGTTTGCCCAACACAAAGAACACAGGGAGTTGAGAGAGAAAATTGCTAAGAAAGAGATCGTTCCATTGTAATTCACAAATACAGGTTATATTTATTTACTCCAAGTTGTTTTTTTTTTTTTTACTGTCTTGTTCAAACACTCCTCAGATTCTCCTTGGCATTGGCAATCAATATTTTTATGCTACAGATCACATTATTCTTAATGCTGCTCTTTCCTCAAAATGTGTCACTGAGACTACCTTCACTGCATGACAACCAACGGAGTTTGAAATTTCTAACTATGTTGCTTCTCCCATATATATGTACCCTTTTTAAAAACAGAAAGTGAGTTCCATATAGTATAGGAATTTTCCATTTACTCTGTAAAAGCATGTGACATGAGAAGGAAATAAAGTCTGCAGTTGATGTGCATTAAAGCAGTTTTCTTTATTTTAGGGAGTTAAAACCATTTTGTCAAATAACTTAAAATAACCTTCTTCCTTTAGCAGAAAAAGGATTTCCTGCAGTCAATGGTAAAGCTGTTAGCTAAAGGAGGGAGTGATCTCTACATTTATTGTATAACATTCAGAATCATCAGCCCTATTGCAAATATGCCTGGGACCATCTTCCATAGTGCATTTGAAATCTTTCATTCAGCCTACTAAGATTCTTAGTCATCTTATGTGGAGAAACTTAAATTAAATCACCTTTTTTCCTACACATTTTGGCTTTCCATTAAATAATAATAGTGGTAATTTAATAAGGTACTTCTGGCACAGTGGCAAGAGTCTGCAGGGATTCTGAACCACTGATGTTTAATGGGGACCCACATTATTCTGTACTTTGATTTAGCAGCACATGAGAAAGGTTGGAAGAGGTTTGTTTCTGAGATGAATGGGTGGGGAGTAACTAAGCAGTGAGTCTAGAGTGGAGGAACCCAGGACAGTGTGAATTTGTGGGAAAGAAAGAAATTGCAAATCTAAATATAGAGATTAAAGATATTTTAGAGACAGAGGAAAAAAATAACCTCATGGTTGTTCATAGGGAAGATGATAGATAAGTCATGTATTCACTGCAATCAGAAGTGGGATATTTTGTGTTGGGGTAAGATCCAATTTCATGCTCTTGTATTTTGAAACTGGCTAATGCAAATGATACTTATTCCTAATGGTCAGAATACTGTTTTAGAATACACTGCAACAAAAAGTGAGTTATAATGAGATTTCTAGTAAAAGCACCTCTCCTGGGACAGAGAAGGAACAGGGCAGGAGAACTTTTGGCAAAAGACAGGTAGGGATTTCCTCTCATTGTAACCATTTCTCCCGTTTTTTAAAAATAAAAAATAGCTTTATCTAAGCCAGTGATTTTCATCCCTGGTTGCACAGCACATTAGAATCACCTTAGGAACTAGGGAGACCTATGTAACTAATACCACCCTGTATCATTTAAGTTTGAATTTCTGGGTATGGGAGTACCAAGGACTAGCATTTTCAAATGTTCCTCAGATAATTCTAGAGCTTATTCAGAGTTAAGAATATTAACTATACCAGTTTCTCAATCTCAGAACTACTGACCTTTGGGGCCAGATGGTTCTTTGTGGTGGGAGCTGTCCTGTGCTCTGTAGGACATTTAGCAATACCTCTGGCCTCGAATAGATCAGTAGCACTTCCTGTCTCCCAAGTTGAGGCAACCAAACATTTCTCCAGGCACTGCCAAATTCCTTTAGGGAGTAAAACTGCTTCCAGTTGGGAATTACTGATCTAGACAACTAAAACTAGGAGAAAACAAATAGGTGCTCTGCGGTGCATTCTAACTTAAGGAGGAGCTGGTACCTTTAATAAAATGTCTTTATCCAGAAAGATAAAGCAATAAAAGAGAATAAAATTATGGCATTTGCAGGCAAATGGATGGAACTGGAGAGCATTATGCTAAGTGAAGTAAGCCAATCCCAAAAAACCAAATGCCGAATGGTCTCTCTGATTAGTGGATGCTGATGAATAAGAGAGGTGGGAATGGGAAACATAAGAGAAATAGAGAAACACTGGATGCGACATGGGGGAGGCGGGGGGCAGGAAAGGGGAATGGGTATAGTAAAGATGGCTGATAAAAAATATATATAAATATATATATATATATATATATATATATATACTGTTCGTTGAAAGTGCATATAAAGATGTTTAATAATTTTGTGCTTATAATTTTGTGCTTATAAAATGATGCTTATAATTTTGTGCAAAGTTAGAAAAATTATGATTGTAACAATTTTTTTTCTATTTGCCTCAACAAATGTTTTTAGTGAATAGTGTGTACAGCTTCTGAAAATTTGTTTTTTTCTGTTATGTTTGATAACATGTATTAAAATGCAACTTTTGAGAAAAATTAAAAAAATAAAAAAATAAATAAAAAAATAAAAAAGTAAAATGTCTTAATACATTAAAGTACATTGAATGGACCCCTTCTGTGTTTTCTCCTCATGTTTTAATATTAATCCGTATAGACTTAGGTGGTTCTTTGACTTGAAGATATCTCCCCTTTAGGCATGGCTCATCTGAGGCAATATGGTGATCTGGGGGTACATGTATTTTAGTGAAAAATTAAGGAAATATTAAAATAATGCATTTTAATTTTTTAATGATCAGTTATATAGTACAAATATAGAATGAGACTTCCTAGTTATCTTTCTTGTGGGTTAAGTGATCAACTTTGACATACTTTAAAAAGAAAGCTCAGCAGAGATCGACCAGTAGATATGGAAGACAGAATCCCACACTCTGCAAAGGTTTTAGAAAGCAAAATGGGACACCATGATTATAATGATGACGAACACTTTCGTATGTCAAGAACTGGTATAGATAGGTATCTCAAAGTCCATCAGTTAGCCCTGGTTGGTGAGATACAGTGATATAAAGGGAAGAAAACCCTTTGAGTTAGAGCTAGGTTTGAATCCTAACTATACCAATTTCTTGAAGTGTGCTTTTCCATCAATTATCCACTTGCTCCTGATTCTTTGAGATGAAAGCATCATACCTGCTGCATGTAAGAATAATAACTCATACATGGAAGATGCAGAATGAGTATCTGGCTATAGCTCACATGCAATAAATATTAGATTTCTGTCTTTCTCTTTCCTTTTTACCAAGTGCTGACTGCATTTTTCTCATTTAATCCTTGTAACAGCTGTGTGAGGAAAACATTATTTTCTTTATGTTACACTTGAGGAAACTAAGACTTAGAAGAATTAAATAAATGTTCCAAAGACAAATGCTAAATTACAAGGTTAGGATTTGAAGTCATATCATCACCTGAATCAGACAGCTATCTAGATGGTAGAGTAGTATCACTCAGTTCTCTAAACATGCACATGATTCCTTCCTGCTTGATGTTCTGCTAACAAATACAGGGTGCTTCACAGAGAAATGGAAATAAGTAGGAGAATTAAAAACACTTAAACAATTATATCTTTTAATCAGTTATAGAATCCAGCTAATACCAGGACTGAGTTTTTCATAGTCTCTTCCTTGACTTACTTTATAGGTTACTTCCTAGAAATCCTCTATATCCACATTCTTGTGATTTTAATCCAGAGGAGGGTGGAAAGAACTCCTTGATTTCTCCCCCATTTTTCATTCTGTTCACAAAATCTTTTGTAAGTTATAAAATGAAAAAGTAAGACATATTAAATGATGGCAGTTCAAGGCTAGGTTTCATGTTTGATCAATGTCCCACTTTTTCTTAATTTCTACAAAACAAGATTCATCCAGGTGAATTGATAAGTTTCAGATCACTGATCAACTTAATCTAAGTCCTGAGGATAAGTTAATATGTTGTCTAAGGAGAGAGTAATTTCCAAATAAATACTTATATTTCATTATGATGTTATTTAATGTTACAGTTCATTAAATATCATAAAACAAAATGAAAGACAAATAAAGATTTCCATAAAAATCTCAAATAAAACCTAAATGAGAGCAACTTCCTCAAAATTACAAATAAAGGACTGAGAAGCAAATAAGTAGAAAGAAAAACCAAAAGGTAAAAGATGCTATGTCTTCGTAAGTTTATCTCATTACAATTTTATCAACTATAAGATGGTACAATGTATCCAATTACCATGGAACTTTCTTTCTTTTTTTTAATATTTTATTAGTTGTCGATGGATCTTTATTTTATTCATTTATTATTTATATATGTGGTGCTGAGGATCGAACCCAGTGCCTCACGCATGCTAGGCAAGCGCTCTACACTTGCTACAGCCCCACCCCCACCATGGAACTTTCTTGAACTTCCTTAGTGGATCTGAACTTCAGGGGTTTTCACTGAGCCATGCGCATCCCTGCTTTTCTCACTTTTACAATAGAGTCTGTATTTTGACATAAGCACAAATATTTGGCTTTCTGAGCTGTTAAATTCTGTACATTTTGGAAATATCACCACAGAAAATAATTGAAATAGATTGAATTAGTGGTTGACACCAGAATGTAGTTGGTGTTGCAATCTCTCCAAAAATGTTTTAAAACTAATGAAAGCAGGCCAGGCATGGTGGCACATTCCTGTAATCCCAGTGGCTCGGGAGGCTGAGGCAAGAGGATTGCCTAACACTGAAGTTTAACACCAGCTTCAGCAATGGCAAGGTGCTAAGCAACTCAGTGAAACCCTGTCTCTAAATTCTAAATAAAATACAAAATAGGGCTGGGGTTGTGGCTCAGTGGCTGAGTAACCCTTAGTTCAATCTCTGGTGACAAAAAAAAAAAAAAAAACCTCAAAAAACAAAAAACATAAAAAAGCCTAATGAAAGTATCTTCAACAGATTTTTTTAAGAAGGAAGCTTCTGTATATCTACATATCTTTATTTTGTCTTTCAGAAAGTGGAAGAAAATTAATCCTAATAATCTTTTGGGGAAGCTTACAAAGAGTAGAGGCTTTTAGAGAGGAGGAATAGAAAGGGAATGCTTAAAATTTTTTGAGCTTTTCTTTATTGTTTAAATTTTTTTTAACAACGTATGAGGGTTAGTTGTTTTTGTAGTTAACAGTACAGTAAAATTATGGGGACCCTTTTTCTTTAATACTCTTTTGTGTTAAAACAACAGATCAGTATGTATAGGCATTTTTTGATGCTTAGGCATAAATAAGCTTTAGAAATCTGACATTTTTTGTAACAAAATCCATCTGAATTCTAGATTCATAGAAATATTTGTATGGTGTATCTGTGAAACAGTAGGATATTCCACAATAGTTACCATATTGATTGAAAAAATATTAAATGAACTGTTTGGCATTGTTATTGCAAACATGGCCTTGACCCTTAGTCTTAATCTTGTTCTCTTGCAATTAACTGAAAGCTTCATGAAATGAATTTTAGTACCTTTATGTTTTGCACTACTAAAGCTGGAATGCATGCTGTTCATCGACATGCCAACAATCTTATCAGTGAATCAGGAAAGCAAAGCGTTGTATCGAATTTATATTTTCCCCATGTGGCAGGACTTCAAACTTAAGAATGCCACACAAACACACACTCTCATAGCATGTTGTTGAAAATGGCTCTCTGATAGTAGTAGTTAGAAAAACCTATGAGAAAACTAAAACACGATTTTATTCAATTTGTTTCCAAAGTCTTTTGGTCTCTGGAGCAAGGATATTTTTCACAGTTGTTTTAGGAGTGATTTGGTGGTGATATATGAAGGTTAAGAGATTTGGCTTTGGGGTTAGATAGATCTTGGCTCTGTTCTCTACCACTTAGGAGCTGATTAACCTTGAATAATTTATTTAATCTCTCTGATCTTCATATTCCTCAACTATAAAATGCATATATTACCCTACTTTATAGTGTTGAACTGAAATTAAATGGACAATTAATTTAAAGCACTTAGTACTCAATTATTATCTGCTATTAATATTTTCATTGCTTCACATTTCCCCCATATTTATGAAAACTTAGTTCATACGATGAGAAGGTTTGTATAAAAGTACAGTCTAAATGACTCAAATCTCTAATGACAATAACAATAATAGGTAACATTCACTGGACTCTTTCCAAACATTTTAATTTCATTATATTAGATTTTTCACAATATTGGACTTCTGGCTGAGATGGATGAAATTTACCCTAATGTCTGAAATGATAAAAAAAGACAATACATGAGCAGTTTTATGATTTTAAACATGAAGCAATTGGAGAGGAGAAATCGCTGAGAGTGGGGAATAACTGAGGTGAGGCTTATCATTTCCCTAGCTTACTGGGAATGTTTCCATGTCATGGTACAGGAAAGGCGGAAATCAGGTTTGCCCCAAGAGGCTTCTTGAGTTGAGAAGCTGAGGATGTGAAAGGTGGCTGGAATCCACAGAGCAAAGCACCAGAAGAATTCTGGAGTCTGCAATGATCACCCCTTAAGTATTCAGCAGAGTACTGATCAACATATGCTCAGAAAAAAAAACACTTAAGCACTGAGTGGGAGAGGGAGGGGTAGGAGGACAACTTGAAAAGATTCAAGGGAATTGTTGCTGGCACTCACATGGCAAAGAATAATACTTGTTCCCACTAGCCAGACCAGAAGACCTCATGATTCATGCAGCCATGGAAAGAGTACTCAGAAAGGACTGTAATCAGAAATCATTGACCCATGACTACAGTTTCTCTGGTTTTGCCCAGAAACATTTTAAAATCAAGGCCCCAAAAGATTAAACTGTTTCTAAGTGCATCCTGGAACAAGTTAGAGAATATTTATTGACAAAAAAAAAAATCTGGCACCAGACAAGATAAAATTCACAAAATCTGGCATCTAATAAAAAATGATCAGGCATTCCAAACAGTTGGAGAATAAATTTCATAAGAAGAAGAAAAGTCACTAGATCAAAATGGATTTAGAACTGATACAGATATTAGAATCAGCAGGTAACGCTATTAAAAGTTAATATAACTATATTCTTTAAAAGCTAGAAGAAAGGTTAAACAGAAACAGGACACATGAAAGTATTTAAATTTAACTTCTATATAATGTTTGATATGTGAAGTATATTGGATGGGATGAATGGCAGATTAGATATTATAGATGAAAATACTAATGAACTTAAAGACATAAAAGTAAGGAAAAGAGGAGGAGTACTGGTAGTAGCAGTAATGTATAAACAGAACACTGATAAACTTTGGGACTGTTTCAAGTGACCTGTTGTGTGTGTAATCAGAGTTCCTGAATGAAGAGAACAGAAAAGCATTTGAAGAAATAATGGCTGAAAAGTTTCCAAATTAGATAAATCTAAGAAATTCAGAGAACCTCAAGCATAAGAAACATGAAGGAAATTACACCAAAGCATATCATATATACATTTCTCAAAACCAGTGAAGAGAAAATCTAAACTGATTAGAGAGAAAAAAGTATCCTATGTTTTATGCAACCCTCCAAAATAAAAAAGCAGGTTTTTCATTAGAAGCACTGCATGTGAGAAGATGGTAGAGAAATGCCCTCAATATTTTGAAAGAAGAGGACTGCCAACCTGAAATTCTATACCTATTAAAACTATCTTTCCAAAACAAAGGTGAAATAAAGTCCTTTGTATTCCATGAATATGAAAAAAAGTCTTTAAGGTAGCAGGAAAATGATACCACATAGAAATATGAAGGTATTTCAAAGGAGTATGTTAGACACACAATTAAAGTTGCAAATTGACATGTTGGTAAAAAAGCAAGATCTAAGTATATGTTGTCTATAATATGCTTTAAATATAAAGACACAAGTGATCTGAAAGAATAGAAAATGAGAAATCTTCTAAAAGCAATCACTGGAGAAAGCTGAAATGGTGATTTTAATATCAAAGTAGATTATGGAGTAAAGAGTTTCACAATATTCCCATGAAAGTATGTGTATTAGGCTTCTTCAGAAAAACAGAACAGTAAGATTGTGTGAGTGTGCATGTGGTGCCCCCTGTCCTTTCCTCCTCTCTTCTTTCTCTGAGACCCATGGAAGCTGGAGACCCAGGGAAAAGTTGGCATTGCTGTCTTGAATCTAAAGACAACCTGAAGACCAAATTCCTTCCTGCTGAAGGGATTTGTTTTTTAAGATTTTCAGCTGATTGCATGAGGTCCACCCATAGTGTAAAGTGTAATCTGCTTTACTCTACATCCACTGATTTAAATGCTAATTGTACTTAAAAATACCTCCTAGAAACAGGTAAACTGATGTTTGACTAAATAATTGGGCATCATAGCCTAATCAAGTATGTATAAAAAATCATCTTAGGTAGTTTAATATTTTTAGCTGATGAAATAAACTGAAGGTCAGAGAGATTAAATAACATGCAAGTGCATTTGGATATATGGTGAATAAGTAGAACTGAGACTCAAACTTAGGGATACACTTCTCTCTGTTCAATATATTCTTAACATGCTAAACTGATAAAATGTAAATGTGGCAATACAGAATTATCTCCAACTTTGATATAATTTAATTTGACCAAAATCACCCTTCTCTATTATCTATCTATTCAATCAATATATATTCATTCATATGGTATATACACACACACCCTTTCATTGAATCTCTATTTATTATATACTAAAGGCTATTGGTATTTCTTTGATGAAATTTGTCAGGTGAGAACAGATTCTTCTACTTTAAGGTTTACTTCAGCATTATCCAGTGCTTAGCCCATGGATAAGCAACACATATATGAACTAATGGAGATAATAATATCTTATATTTATTATGTGACCACAATGACCAGACAAGAATGTATTATATAAATCATAGAACATAGTAGGTGCTATGCAAATTTTATTTCCATTATAGCTTTATGTATCAAATGTTATGAATAAATGGTCACATTATTTAGAAAAAATATTCCTTTTGTCATATTGTTTTGAAAGATTTCACTTGTGTATTTTTGTCTCATTTTATTTGTGTTTACTTGAGCAATAAAACAATGAAGTATTTAAAAACATGCTTCCTAAAAATTAAGGCAACAAGAAGAAAATTTAGTGTTTCCTTCAACCACAGTTGCTCAGGTTTTCATATGTGCTGTGAAATTCACAGAGCTCACACAGCACAATGAACCTTTATATCTTTTATAGGATTGGGATCTAAATAGTTAAACAGCAAAACTCCTAAGCTAATTCATGCAAAGAAAATGTTTAATAGCAAGTTACACAGAAAAAATACTGGTGACCTTATTTCTTTTCAATGTATTATCCGTTTTCCGTTCAGAGCCAAACTTGAAGTTCCCTTTACTGCCAAAAAGAAGTGGGATAACCCCCTGTCTATCACACTGCAGAGCAGAATACTGATTCTGCAGAGCACAGGCAATCAGCCAATAAATAAGGAAGAGAGAACAGAATCTGCTCAGCCATGCTAGGAGAACCAGAAAGAATTCTTGCAGAAAAAAAAGTAATCTGTAGCAGACATTTATTAGATGGTATTGGAAGTTTACAAGCACTCTCATACTTAAAGTTGTTCCACTGGATAGAGAATGAGGCCAAAGATTTTCTTCAATTACTAATGGGCATCCTACTGCAAGGAAGTAGAGAACAGTACAAATCAGTCTGGGGTAGAACACAACCACCAGAATCAACTGTAAGTGAATCAAGGAGAAAAACCTTGGCTAGAGTAGAAGAGGAAATGTTGTCTTAGTCAAACCAGGAAAGAGTTTTTCTTGTTCATTGGGCAAAATGTACAAATGAATCTCCTTAATTTATTTTCATTCAATACATATTTTCAGAGTAATTCTAGGCTGCTGGAGAGAAAAAAGCAGCCAAGTAGATATGGCCCTTGACTTTCTGGAGATGACAAGCCAAGCAAGGAGACAGATTAATAAAATAATCAAAATGCACATGTGAAGTCACAACTGCAAAAGTTCTCCCAGCCTAGAGCATTTGCTCCAGCTGTCCCTCTGCCTGTGGCATGCTTCTCCAGCTGTCACTTCTCTCACCTTTTTCATGAAGTTCCTCAAATCTGGTCTTCCAAATGAAGCCACCTCAAATCATCATATTAATATTATAGCCTTTATCTATCTCAAATTGCTGGCTCGCCCAACCCCTTGACCCACACTCCTTTTTCCTCATAGAATTCATTGTCATGAATTACTGAACTTGACTTAACTCTGTAGTAAATGTCTTTCTGCTCCCCCTCCCTCAGGTAATTCACTCAGGTTTTCTCAATTTCTTCATGACTGCCCAAGAATTATTAAAAAAGACAAATCCTCTCCCCCTACAAAAATTAAATAAAAACAAGGCAATCCTCTTCATTCTAAGGCTGATATCAGATTGTGTCAATCAGGAAAGTGGCTTCTTTGCAGAATGTTGCCTTAAAATGATTCAGTTTTATTTAAGGATGCTGGGTCTTACATAATTCAACATTAAATACCTGGGCATATGTACATGGGTTTGTATCCATTGTTTTTATGATGTATGGCAATATTTCCATGACCTCTGATTTCTCAAATTTTCTCTGTTCTTTTTTTTTTTTTTTAACACACAACATGTTATTACAATTCTTACTTACTGGATTCCCTCCATTACTATCTTCAGAACATTTTAATTTATGGAATATTTCTGTGGTTTACAGAGGAGAATATTTGAAATCAATTGTCCTGGAAAAGTTAGGTTACATGGGCACCATCCCTGCAACAGATCTTCAGCATATAGTTAAGCATTGATTATGTGCCAACATCTGGGGATTTAAAAATGAGAGGACATAGAGGATCCTTAAGGAGTTGCTTGGCTCTATTAGCCTTGGAATTGAGCCATTAGAAATGCTTCACTGCTGCCTAAATTCTGGGCCAATCATGTATAAGTGTTGTCATAATTTAAAGAGCCTGCTGAAACTAAAATTCTCTCTTTAATGTTCTTTTTTTTTTTTCTTCTTTCTTTCTCCTTTCTCTCTAGTGGCCCTCTCAGGACTTTCCTGAATTCTCTGCAGAAATCAAATGTCTGTGTAACTGGCTATCTTAATTCACAGAGCTGGAGTTCACTGGTTTCCCCAGAAACTGCCACCCTTCACCCTTAGATAACTTTTTTTAAAATCTGGGAAGTGGTACAATCAGATGCATATATGGGCAATCGCTATGGACGCAATGTGAAGAGTAGAGTGGAGGATGGTTGGGATGAGAGGCAGGATGTCATACTCAAGGACTGAGGGTGACCTGAATTAGAAAAATGGCAAATGGAGAAGAAATGTAGAGATTGCCTTGAGGTGGGGGTGTAGAGGAACTAGAGAGGATGAAACAAAAGACACATTTCTGGCTTGAGCATTTAGGTGTCACTCTCAGGGAAAACAGATCCATTTGGGGAAAGATAATGATGTCATCCATGGGCATACTGAATTTAAATGTCTGTGGGTTAGATAGGTATGTCTCTCTGGAATTCAAGTGAGAATTTTGGATGGACATTAAATTTGGTATTCATATGTAAATGTTAATTGAAACCATAGTTATAGATAAGGAGGGTTTGAGTGAGAAGACTACTTTGTGATATTACTAATACAGGGACATATCGAGGGGAAGATCCCATAAACTAGACTGAGAGGGGGATGCCAGAGAGAAAGAAAAACCAGAGGCTTTCACATTGATTAGCAATGAACCCATTATAGCTCCCATCACGAACATGAATCTTGAATCCTGTGGATGACAGCAGAGCGGAGAGGAAGACAGTTACTGTGCAGGACGTTAGGGTCAAAGTAGATGATGGCCACTGATGGGGATCAGAGGGGAGAGTGTGCTGTGACTGGAAGGCACGTGCTTCCTGATGGCAAGAACAAAGAGTTCTTCAGGTGTGAAAGGAGGAGACATTTTTTGAGAAGATTGTTGGAAAACAGTATTTTGAGAGGAGAAACAAAGTTAATTTAAGGCTTTGGAAGGATGAAGGAAATATTCAATTAAAAGACTCGGGATGTAGAGGGATTTTAATAACTAAAGGTTTGGCAAAGTGGAAAGTTTAGAACAGAGTGGAGCAATAGTTAATTGTATTAAGTGGAAAGCAGCATAGAGTATTATGGGGTAGTGACATGGGAAACAACAATAAACCAGAAAGGCTTTCCCTGGGTATTGTCTAAAGATAGCGGAGATTTGAAGCAGATAAGTTTGACTGTCCATATGGTTACTAAATCCTCTTGGCTCTCTCCTATGTGGCTAAGTTCTTGTGTTTCTCAGGGGGAGTTTTCTTTGGGCTGTGAATCCCTACCTTTTTACCAATGAATAGATCTAGAAGTGGAAATAAATCACCTAAGGTCTGGATTGATGGTGGACTGGGTGAGTTACTAAAGTTTCTTCCAGTAGCCAAGCAATGCTGACTTCTACGTGCCAGCCTTTGAGCTACATTGAGCACCTCCATCCCCATTTTTAGGTCACAGTTTGAAATCTGAAATTTTCTTTGTCCCTCAAGTCATGGTCAAGTGGTTAAGTGCTCCTATAGTGTCATGTGATTTTTACCATCACAGTACTTGTTCTAATACATTATTTTCAATTTATATAGCTATACCCCCAACTAAACCATACTATTTAAAAGAAAACTTTTTTAATCCACTGAAGCACTTCCAGAAACTGGCATAGTGAGTGGACTATTCATGCACACATGCACACACACATGCTATACACATTTAGTCTTTTTTTATTTGTACTGGGGATTGAACTTAGGGGCACTTAACCACTGAGCCACATCTCTTTTTATTTTTAATGCTGAGATAGGGTTTTGCTAAGTTGCTTAGGGCCTTGCTAAATCACTGAGGCTGGCTTTGGACTTGAGATCCTCCTACCTCAGTCTTCCGTCACTGAGATTACAGGCATGAGCCACTGTGCCTACCCTGTTAGTCAGCTTTCTATTACTGTGAAAAAAATTTCTGATAAGAACAATTTAGGGGAGAAGTTTATTTTGGAGCTTGTTCACAGGTTTAAAGGTCTGAGTTCATGGTTGGCTTGATCCTGTTGCTCTAGGTGTGCGATGAGGCAGAATGTGATGGAAAGGTATGGTGGAGGAAAGCTGCCCAATTTATGGCAGTTGGGAGACAGAGAAAGAGATGGGTGGGGGCAAAGGGAAGGGACCAAATACAAATACAGATATAGCCGTGAAGGTCATGTGCCCAGTGACCCACTTTCTCTTATCATGGCTTGCCTTAGTTAACCATGTGGCAGTCTATTCAAATTATTAATTCATCAATCAGTTAATCCACTGGTGATATCAGAGTCCTTATAATCCAATATTTTCACCTCCGAACATTGCTGCATTATCTAATGTGTGAGCTTTTTAGGAGACATTCCTGGGTTCAAACCACAACACCTGCATACTTTTGAAAACCTGAAGTGTGTGGGTGGGGCTGGACTATCCTGCAGCTATTGCATCTGCTCTCTGCAGAACTGTTACGTGCCTGGCTCAAGAAGCGTGCTCTATGTTAGGGTGGAGTTTTTCTTCCCTCAGTGTCTAGGGGCATCAGTGGAGAAGAGGGGTTACTTTGCTTGTCAGAAGCTCACAATGATCATGGCCAAAAGAGGGCAGCAAAGGGTCACATAGGAGAGGTGCTTTAAGGAGGTGTGGAGGAGCAGGTGCAAGGCACAAATCAAGAGCAAGAATCTTGGGTGCCAGGGACAGGAGTGGCGTTCTTTACAGAAGTTAACCCTGGAAATGTGAGGGGAGGGGGAAATTTAGTAAGGAAAGAGTCTGGGAATCCTCAGGTCTAAAGAGCATGCTTAAAAAACACCCAGAATCTTAAAACTGAGGAATGATGCAGTGTATAGTGAGGCATTTGCTCTTTGGTTAGGGAGTAGTTTGTACTGATTGTGTTTTTTTGCTACCAAGAGCATCCTTTGTCCAGGCCAACCTTCCCCTCTGCTTCTTATTTCATAGGTACCAAAGGTTGGTCCTGGAAGTCACAGAAAGAATGGGTGGAAAGATGGGATGTTCGGAGGAGTGAAGGAAAGCTATCATATACATAGGAGAGAAGCTTTAAGAAGATACTAGAGGATTCTGCCTGTTCCTAATGACCCAAAGGGAGAATCAGGACTAATGAAATGGCAGAAAGAGTGATTTCAATTTAAAATAAGGACTTTCTACTTCTCTAATAAAATCTTATGCGACTCCTTTCTTGTTCACTCTTGTCTACACTGGCCTCCTTTCAGTTCGTGAAATCTGCTTTCTACTCCTTCATTATTAGCATGGTTGGACATCTGTCCTCCCTCAGAACTTGACTTCAAAGTGATTTCTTAAGAGAGTCCTTTTCTGAGCATCTTTTAGTCTTCTCTATCACAGCATTGTGATCAATTCCTATTCTCACTTATTCCTGTAGTACACTGATTATGGTTTATAATTATGAATTCATTTGTTTTTCTCTCTTTATCATCAACTTCCATTGATGCACAAGGACCACATGAGTTTTATTCCCCATGGTATATCCCAAATATCGTATAACACCTGACTCTTGTGGTGTTTTAGTCAGTTTTTGCTGGACAAATATACTGAATAGGTTGCCCTTGGAGTTACTTATCATGGAAAGTATTTAACGTGGACTGTACTTACAGTCAGCCAAGATGTTGTATAAAGGATACGAGGCTCAGATGGATGGTCACTGAAATGACATTTGAAGTTCCTTTCTATCATTCAATTCTATTATTCCAAGAAATGAACAGTGTAAAATAAATGACTTTAGAATGGAAGCAATAATGAGTCAATGGCCCATCAATATGAAAAGGAAAGAGAATAAATGTGTCTGATTAGAGAGTAATGGAGATCTTGTCAAGCTGTTAATAAAAGTAGAAAGTGTAATATGTAAGGAATCTGGACCTTGGATAACTCAGTAGTCTACAGTAAGTTCCAAGGGAAATACTGGTGGGCTAATACAAAAGCATATCTGAAAATAACTCCTTACTCTCTTTGTATATTCAGTAACTACCATAGTATCAGACACAGCAAGTGAACAATAACTATTTACTGAATAAATAAGTAAGAGAACTTTTAGAAACCATACCAACATGTTTTCATAAATCTCTCTTCTATAGAGCCTGCCTTAGACTATCCCCTTTGCTCAGTATCATTTTGCGCTTGAAGGCTTAACATCCTACTACAGATAACATACTGACATCGTGTCTTTCAACCAGAGATAGAATGGTAGAAGATCATGGTTCTCATTGTTAGGTGTGGGTGCAGGACCAAATAATTGCTCAAAACATTTTCAGTTTTCTGAAATTTGCCTAAAGGTTGCTTTTACATTTTGTTAAAATTATCATTTAAATAGATGCAATAATAACTAGTGTTCATTAAGAAGATAGATTTAGATAATTAGCTTTCCTAAAAGTTTTTCTTAGCACACATATCACAAGCTACCAAATATTAATACTAATGAAATATATATTTTAACAGCAGATATTTTGTTGGATAGACTTTAAGGTGGTCCCCATGATCCCCAACTCCTGCTATTCATGAAGTTCTTTAATAATGATTCCATCATGTGTGTGAAGGGATCTGTGAGTTGCTTCTCATTGATAAATGTGACAAAGGTAATGAGCTGCTCCCGTGCTTGTGTAGTGTACATGAAACTGTCTTGCTGATAGACTTACCTAGAGTTTCTCTCTCTCCTCCTACCTTTGCAAAGCAAGCCTCTATGAACCCCACAAAAAGAGTTCTGCCAACAACCTGAGGGAGCTTGGCAGAGGATACTTTCCCAGTCGAGCTTCCAGATGAGAACCTGTCTCTGCTGATACCCTGTTGGTAGAGTGCTCTATTAAGATATACTGAGACTTCTGAGCCACACAGATTAGGATGTTATATGTACGTTGTTTCAGGTCACTAAATTTGTGATAACTTGTTAAAGAACATTGAAAGAATCTAGCACATATCACAAAATATATAGCATGACTCCTCAAAAGCTATTTATTTAGGCTTCAAAGCATTTAAGACACAATGCTATATCTCATTTAATATCTAAAATGGATGATTTATGCTGATTTTCAAACTCTTGCTGCACCCTTGTTTCATGTTTGTTACACAACTTCAGCTTGGTGGTCTATTCCCTGGACTCATTCACATCCCACAGCTATGTCTCTACCTAAAGCTGTTATTGATTGCTACTTGTCTCAGATTGGTATGGATGCAAAGATGTAATTACTGGCATTAACCATGAATCATGCTGTGTGATTAACATTTTTATTGCAATTTGTTAATATTTGCAATTGGATTTTATGACTGCAGTTCTCAACTTGGATTTCTTTTTCAGCAGGAATCCTCTGCCTATAGTATGGTTAGCATTTGGAAGGGGACTGGAATAAATGGGGAACATCACTAAGAAGACAATGCAAAAATCTAGACAAGAGTACCTCTTAGTTCAATTCCTGGTACCAAGAAAAAAAAAAGATACAACAGGATTGCCTCTTTTGTTATGGAATATGTAAACGGTGGAGATCTCCTGTTCAAGATTTTGATGCTCCTAAAAATCCAGTGAGCCTTGTTCTTGGTACTGTGTTGCTGAGGTCATGTCAGCCTCCACCAACATGGTGTGATCTACATGGATTGGAAACTGGACAACATCCTTCTAGATGCAGAAGGTCACTGCAAATTGGCAAACTTTGGGATGAGGGAAGAAGGAATTCTGAACAGCATAATAACCATCACATTCTGTGGGACTCCCAATTACATAGCTCCTGAGATCCTGTAGGAGTTGGAATACAGCTTCTTTGTGGACTGGTGAGCCCTGGGAGTGCTGATGTACAAGATCATGGCTGGGCCACCCACTTTTAGGCTGATAACAAGAACAACCTATTTGAGTCTATCCTCCATGATGATGTGCTGTCCTCATTCTGGCTTAGCAAGGAGGCTGTCAGCATCTTGGAAACCTTTATGACCAAGAACCCCCACAAGTGTCTGGGCTGTGTGGTCACACAGATTGGCAAAGATGACATCAAGCAGCATCTTTTCTTCAAGGAGATTGACTGGGTGTTCCTGGAGCAGAAGAATATTTTAGCCACCCTTCAAACTGAAAATTAAAACCAAAAGAGATGTTAACGACTTTGATCAAGACTTTACCTGAGAAGAGCTATGATCATGCCTGTGGATGAAGCAAGAGTAAAGCAGATCAACCAGAAGGAATTCAAAGCCTTCAAGCCTTTTCTTACTTCAGTGAAGATCTCATGTCTTGAGAAGCCACTGCACGTATATGGAGTTTGCTGGTGCTGCAAGGACCAGTGAGAAGATCCTGTGTCCAGAGGCTCAAAAGGTCTTGAACTCTTTCTCCTCCCCTAAGCGCCAGACCTATGTCTACTCTCTATTTATTACAACCCCATAATGCAGGCCACCTCCTACCCTACCCGCCCCACGCCCCCATCATCTTGATGACCAGAAGACATTCTTGGTTCTTACTTCACCAGAAATGCAGACTCATGTTGGGACAGCAGTTAGCCATACATGCTGCCGTATTTGGATGTCAACAGGCCTGGTTCCACCCCTTGGGGGCTTCTGGAGTGAAAGCAACTTCAGTATTTTTTTTTTTAAATCACAAAAGAAAAAAAAAAATCAAACAAAAAACTCTGGCTTTGCCATTAGATATAGAATTCTGACACCTCTTGCTTCTCATCCCTCATGTCCCCTGGCTTGCTGTCCTGCCTTTTTGCCCAGGAGAGAAGACTTCCTTCTTCCACATGAGGGCAGATGCCCTTGAGGCATCTCATATGGAGGGAGCCCAGGAGATGCCTGGGGTGGCTGGGGATATTGTTTTACTCTGGCATGGCTCATTTTTGCTTGCTTTGGTCTCTTGAGCATACCAAAGTCATGGAAGTTTGTATCTCATTGAATAAGTCACTCTTTGTAGAAAACAATTTTGATTTTGAATTCCATTAACATTTGAAAACATGTCAAATTTGCTTTATAATTGGCCAAAACATAGAAATTCGAGTATGAGTCCAGGCAGACATTAAAGGGTTAATATAAAATAAGAACCTAGTCAACCAAAGTTTGTGCTACTGATGCTTAAGTGACAGGTGGGAGTTGTATGAGTAGAGAGAAAAGGAAGCAAGTGACATTCTTCATCACTTAAGTTCTACTGAACACAAAAGCCACCACAGTGATGGCCAGAACCCTGGGGTTCTTGTGAAATTCAGTTCCCAGATTTTATTTTCAGGTTCATCCTAAGTCTTCAGTAGAAACACTATTTATTTTCTTCAGCAGTGTGCTATTTTGGCACACTTCTACAAGATGGTACTACTACTGCGTTGTGATTTTTAAACTTCAAACATGTAAAATCAAACATGAAATATCTGCTTTTGGAACAAGTGGATTGAGATTCAACATGGATTAGGCAGAGAGTGTTAGGAGACTGAAGAACAACTGGTGAAAACTGACAAAGTGGCAAGATGTCCCCAGAGTTTTGCTTCTATGTGACATGCAATGGCTACTCATGTGCACACTTCAATGGACATGATGCTTCTTCCTGTAGATATGCCAACAGTGTTACATTCCTTGATTTCCAAGGGTTCTCTGTGGCTTTGTGTATATTTTCCCAAGGTCATTCAATTACCTATTTTTGGAACCCATTCCAACTGTTGCACATGGATTTCCCAGCTGCCCCTAAATATATATACATGCGAGTGGCTGAGTGGCACTATTGAAACTTCTTGCCTTTTGTACATTTGAGATTTTTGTATATAATTTGCTATAGGCCTGTGGAATTAATTCATTAAATTTAAAGGTATAAACTGCTGCATGATCAGGCATATTATAGACCTTTCATCTATGAAGGAATAATTATGATAATGTCTAGGTGCAATACTTTATAAGTGTATTTGTTCAAGTTTGTTCTGGGAGGGAAGTCCTTTGTAGTATTTATTTTAAAAGATACAAACATATAATAAGCTGTATTAACTTTCACAGATAATTAAAAAAAAAAAGACCAACAGTTCTCAAACCCCAGGGCACTATAGAAAACTAATGGGGTAGCTATGGAATATTTTAAATTTTTGAGGGAAATACTGTAATACTTGACATCTGTCAGATATCATGTGAACTACTAACTCAAGGTAGTTCATTTTCAGCATTAGATTGTGTTACAATGTTTCTGAACATGTCTTAACTTTGTGAAGTAGAGATTTTGATGAATTTTGTAACAAAATGTTTAAGTACTGCCTGGACATGGATATAGAATAAAAAATGCAAGTGGCAAGAATCCAGTCAGTTTTCAAAGTTTGAGAAGTCATAAATTGTCCAACAAGCACTTGAGTTAGTAGTTGAGGTCATTAAAAAAAAAAAAAACAAAACAAAACGTATTTTCCCAATGGCTATACATAGAACACAAAAACCTCTCAAGTTATTTGTATTTTTAACTACTTAAAGAACTACGGATGTTACTTTGTGGTGCCTTGAAAGAGTTACTGAGACACTAAGGTTGTTCTGAACTGAGAAATGTTTAGAAACTTCCCTGAAAGTGCTTGAAGCACAATACTCAGCAATGACTTTCAGGACTTCATCTCTACTAACAAACTTAATAAACAAGCATCTTTTGGATTATAAGGTTTGTTGTTGACTAAATTTCTGTCTGCATACTGTTTTTAACTTTTATTTTTAAAATATTATTATTATTATTTACATTTATGGAATATTGTGTGATAATTCATCAAAGGTATATAGTGAGTGTGTAATGACAAATCAGGGTAGTTAATATTTACAGCTCCTTAAACATGTTTTTTAAAAATTTTCAATTAGCACAGCATAATTGCATACAATAGCTAATTAGATATGGAATCAACATATATGCACATTAGTGGCTGTATAAATCAAGAAAAAAATCATAAATAAATATATTTACATGTATTCATATATACATGTATATATGAAATTTATTCAACCATAAAAGGAATGTTGTCTTAGGTTTTGTGGCAAAATTGAAGGAACTGGAGGGTATATTATGTTAAGTGAAATGTGAGGTGCAAAAAGACAAATTCTGCATGTATAATAGTGATTACTAAGGTTTGGGAAGGGTGGGCAGAAGGAAGAATAGTGGGAGGATATATAACAAGTCTTCAAACCAGTTAGATAGAAGAATATCTACAAGAGAGAAGCTCAAAGGCTTCTAACACAAAGTAATGATAAGGATTTGGAAATGTTATTTGTCCTAGGTATATTATTAAAAATGTCATATTGGTAACAGTAACAAAAATAGACAAATGAGGACAACATCCTCTATAAAACTTTGGAGCTTGCACAATCCATGAAGTGAAAATGCAATATATGAGAGACTATATTTGCAAATCATATATATAAGAGGTCAATACTCACAATATATAAAGAACTACTACAACTCAACAACAAAAAATCAAATAATCCAATTAAAAATAGGTCAAGTATTTGAATAAACATTTCTCCCAAAATGATATACAAATGGGCAGCAAATATATGAAAACATGCTCATCACTAATCATCAGAGAAAAGCAAATCAAAGCTAAATGACATATCATTTCACACCCTCTAGAATGACTACTATCAAAACAACCCAGAAATAATTAGTGTTAGTGAGGATATGGAAAAATTGGGACTCTGGTATGCCATAGGTGAGATTGTGAGATTGGGAAATGAAGTAACTTGGAAAAACAGTATGGGTTAATATTTTAATATTTTCAAAATATTAAAAGGAGAACTTCTAAATGACTTGGTAATCCCACTTCTGGCTATATATCTAAAAGAATTAAAAGTAGGGTCTCCAAGAGGTTTATTTGGTTTTTGTTTTTTGTGTTTTTTTTTTGTGGTACTGAGGATGGAATCCATGGCCTTGTGCATGCGAGGCAAGCACTCTACCAACTGAGCTACATATCCCCAGACCTCCAAAAAGTTAAAACCTCTCATCTTTACAATAGCACTACTCAAGTAGGCAAGAGGTGGAAGCAACCCAGATGCCCACTATAAAATGTAGTATATACATGCAATGAAACATTATTTAGTGTTTAAGAAGAAGGAAAACCTGGATGAATGTGGAAGACATTGTGCTAAGTGAACCAGGCCCCACACAAGGACAATTACTGTATGATTTCACTTGCATGGGGTATCCTAGGAGTCAACTTCGTAGAAACAGAAAGCAGAACTGTAGCTGTCAGGGGCTGACGGAGGGGGAAATAGAAGGTTTTAAATGAATATGAAGTTTCATATTTGCAAGATGAAACAATTCTAGAGATGTGTTTCTCAACCACATGAATATACTTATCTCTATTGAAATGTACCTTAAAATAGTTAAGATAAAATTTGTGGTTTTGTTTTTTTACCACAATAAAACATGTCATCACTTAAATATATATTCAGAGAAGCTGATTTCATATTCCAGATTCATCTACAAAACATTTTAATTCAGAAGATGCCTCTGTGCTCATGTACCATAACTGTGCTATTGGGAATAATGTGAGTGAAAGCAGTCCAAACAGGATAGGCTTCGTTGTGTAGTGACCACTTCAGGAATAGGCCCTGTTCCCTGCACCCCATGAATGCCAAGTCAAGCTAAATAAATAAGGGAAAGGGAGGGAGTCTGTATTTTAGTTCTGTTTTTTTTTTTTTTTTGTATATGAAGGCCTGCATGTTGTTCATAACTCTAAGACTTGATCCAGTGTTTATGGTCATGTTACTATAACCCTGTTGTAATTCTCATAAAATTTAAAAATTAAGTTTTTAGACAAGCAACCCATTCATGTTGTAAAATATGAAGCAAAAGTTAACAATATGGGGTCAAATGAAAAAGCTATACTTCATTTTTATCCCATTCCCACTCATCCCAATCTTCACAACTGATTAATATACATCTTTCCATACCTCTATCTGTGCATTCATATGTGTGTATGCATGTTTTTGAATTTGTCTTTAAGAGAAAATATGCTATGCCTATAATTTTGGAGTCAATGTTTTCACCTAGTGCAATGCTTTGAGACTTTTCTGTATCTCTGCCTACAGAGCTGCCTAATTCTTACCCACAATGGCATTATGATTCCATGCAGTATATATAATTTGATTACTGCTCTATTAGTTGGTTTTCCAGATATTTAGAAGACTACAATTCAGTGCAGCATATTGGAATTGATACATAACTTTTAGAAAATAGAAATTAGATTGAAAATTGCTAGTCTGTATTTCAGTTGTAGGTATTGAGAATGCAGTCTTTCAGTTGATAATTGATAATATGATCAACTCTAACTTCATTAATCTTATCTTGTTTGTGTAAGACTAAAGAGAAAAGAAAATATGTCTGTCAACAAATAAAGCCTAACAGAAGAAAGAGAATTAACACCCTGATAATTCAGAGAGGAGTCATATTTCTGAAAGCTCCTACTGAAGGGCACAGATAATTGTTTGGTATTAAGAATATGGTCAAGAATTGAGAGCAGAAATTCATGAACATAAAATAGCTTAGATAAAAAGAGAGTGATGAAATAACCCCAAATTAGTGGGGTTCTTGATAATTGCACAATTAACAAACTCTTTGGAATTAAGGTGAAATTAATTCTCTATTTCAGATCCTATATCTGAATAAATTTAATATGAGTAGAATTAAAGGTAAAAAATTAAATAAAAAGAACTAGAAATGTGGCTCAGTGGTTAAGCACCCATGGATTCAATCCCTGATACAAAACAAAAAACAAAAAACAAAGTGAGATGCAGTGGTGCACACTTGTAATCTCCCTGGCTCAGGAGACTGAGGCAGGAGGATAGCGAGTTCAAAGCCAGCCTTAGCAACTCAGTGAGATCCTGTTGCTAAATAAAATATAAAATGAGCTGAGGATGTGGCTTAGAGGTTAAGCACCCCTGGGTTTAATCCCTGGTAGCAATAAACAAACAAACAAATGAAAAATAGAAGAAAATAATAATGAATGTGTTTCTGGTCTTGGAAAATACTTCCTAAACATAAAAAAATATAAGTTAACAATGACATTTTAACTAAATATATCTGAACAATAAAAATTGTATACTTACAAAGGGGCCCATAGCAAACTGGTGTGTTAAGAACATTTCATGGAAGACAGAGTTTAATATACCTAATATAAAAACAATCTAGGCAATCAATACAAGAAAGACAAATACCCTAATAGAAAAATACATTAAAAACATGAGTAAATAATTCACAAGAAAGAAACTAGCCAATAAAATGTAGAAAAACATCTTTGACCTCAGTAGTTATTAATAAAAATAGATCAAAATGTTACCAAATTCAAATTTTCAATTTGCATCGTTTGAAAAATATAAATACCCAGTTTAGACACGGGTGCAAATATGACTATTCTGGAGGAAAATTTTACAATGCTGTATGTCATAGAGCCTTGAAATTCTTATACATTTTGATTGGTCTATCGCTAAGAATATATTTTTAGAACATTTATAGGATATGCTGAAAATATTATGCACAGAAATCTTCATTAAGACATAATTTATAATGAAATAAACTAAGCATCCATTTATAAAAATAGTTTAAAATATTGTAAAATGATTAAAACCATGTTTAATAATAACATTTAATGACATTTAAATTTTAAGATATATGGTTAAATGGAAAATATAATCTATAAAGAACTATTTATAGAATGTTGAATTTTAAATAATAATTATCTACTATTTGGGTGGGGGAAGGGTACTGGGAATTAAGCCCAAAGGCACTTTACCTCTGAGCCACATCCCTAGCCCTTTTTATTTTTTATTTTGAGACAGGGTCTTGCTAAGTTGTTGAAACTGGCCTTGAACTTGTGATCCCCCTGCCTTAGCCTCCCAAGTTGCTGGGGTCTATGATTTTGATAAAGAATGAACTGAAAGATGCTATTTGTGAATATCTTTGATTTTGTAGTCGTCATTTGAGAGATTGCAAACAGTTTTTTTTTTCCATCTTCTAAATTTAGTAAGATATTATAAACATTTATATACATAGGAGATTAGGTAAGGATACACATCTAAAAAAGTTATCCACCTTTTGGTTAAAAACTTTGAGTTTTAAAAACAAAGTTAGAAGACATAATTAGGACATTCATGAAAATATTAGTGAAAAAACTTGATATAATGTTTCACTATTGACTGCACTCTGGAAATTGTAACTACTATAGACAGAAGAATTTTACCATGAATCACGTTTGGTGAAGAATGGTGAATCAAGAATGTTACTGACTAAATTATGTAATAACTTTCTAATAGGTTTTTTTGTTATATTTGATTTTAGAGCCACAGGGTTATTCTTTAATTAATACTCTGAACCTTTTATTTTTGAGAACTTAGAGAATCTTAGACAGTCAGAGCTGGAGGGGACCCTGGATCATTTGGTTCGATTCTTTTCATTTTATGTCTGAGAACCCAGGGAGATTATAGGATATCCTCACTGAAATGGAGACAGAGGAAACAGTGGCCTTTATTCTTCCCCTCTCCTGTAATGTGATATGTGTGTATATCTGAAGATGATTCTGCATACCTGTTTAATAGCTCTTACAGTTGAATAGGCAAATTCCCTGTGGTTAGAAAGGAATATTGAATATATTTCTGCCCAATGATCCATGTGAAAACTTATTCAGGGCCTTTCCATATATGTTCTGATCTACCTGGGCACAGACATTTTTGAGGGGGTTATTAGAGCTTTACTAATGTGCCTATTGCAGAAAATTCCCAGTCTTGGCTGTGATTTCTCATCTACAAGGCTCTAAGTGCAGCCCTCATCAGGAGCTCATTTAACCTCTTAGCTTTGAAATTAGAAATTGTGGTGGTTAACTTTACTTTTATATAAACTTTGAAAAATTCTTACTGCAGCTTCTTATACAGAATAGTTTGTGTCTCATCGATATTGGTGTAACAGGGTTTTATAGGCTGTGATAGTTTTTGATTAAATGAAAATGACTTCCAGATTGAGTACTGGAATATATTTTGCATATGGTGCAAGAAGTCTTGGCTCTGTGTTCTTTTCTATTTTATGCTGTTAAATACTTCCCTCAACCACAGATAGAAATCCTTAAATTTTATACATGTGTACATTATTCTTTTACTGAAATTCTTCATTGTTTATTTATTAAATATGCCTACTAAATTGTTAATGTGGAAAACATCTTTTTTAGCAAATATACAAAATAAAAATATTAATAACATGGAACAATGAAATTTTGAAAGGAAGGTGTGTTGATGATGCTGTCGTGTCTACTAGGGATCCTGCCACAGCTTGCAGGAGTCATTTAGGGTAAAATGTGAGTTGCCACATTTCAGGATCTAGTCCTCAGCCTTGCAAGGCCAAGAGTTTGGTCTTATCAGAACTCTGAAGTTCTGATAAGAATGAAGCCCTAAGAAATTGCTTCATTTCAATAAAAAGAGAAAGATACATAAGCTAAAATATCAATTTACTCACTTGTAATGAGAAATATAACCATGGCTAGAACTGAATTACTCTTATCATCAGATCAGCATATTCTTTCCCTGTAGGCAATATACAAAATCTATAACATTTAACCAGAAGGTTCATCTGATGAAAATAGATTTAATTCTAAGGAGTGCCTTTCCTAAATTAAGGTAAGACTAAATTAAAACTACAAAAATGGTATTGTGCAATGTAGAACAGATGGCCTTACCTATTGCATCCTTGGTTTACAGTATCCGTTCTCTAGATGAAGAGTATATTCATAAAACTAGCCTCTCTCCTTCTCAGTGCTATTTTGATAACTATATATTATTTTTAAAAATGTTTTAAAAGTGTTTCAAGTGCTCAGCCAATGATCCAAACTCTAGCACTAGATACACTTATACTGATTTCTTCACTGGTCACGATTGTACAAGATATTGCCTAAGTAAATGCTTTTGTACTCAAGTTTTCATGATAAATTACCATATACTTTAGATAACCTTTTTACAAAACCATCAATTATGTTTTCTATGTCAAACTTGTCTATGGGCAAAACTAGATTCCCAAATGTGCTCATACATATGTTTTTAGATTTATCCTCACTCACTGGTAAGTTTTTCATTCTTAATAACCTTAGCATCCTTGCAACTATTTTTGGAAATTTCTGAAAGTACTGTACCCCAAGGACTCTGATGCCCATGAAGGACCTATTGCATTCTGGAGATGAATATCAGTGTGGACACTGCAGCTATCCTTGCCATTATCACTGGCACAGGTTTCTACCCTCATGATGCAGTCTCCTGCTTGCTGCTTGTGTTGCTCCTCTTGCAGGCAGGGCTGTGCCCCATTGTCACAAGAGTCATGGCCAGTAAACCATGTTGCTGCAAAAGCAACTGGCTAGGTGGATGTAGAAATAATGAGATTTAAATATATCATGATAATGGTCAACACTCAAATAAAAAATTTCTAGGTAAAGTCAGATTCTGAGGAAATGGATCAGCAGGACAAAGGGAATGGGTGGCAATGCAGAATATGACCTTAGTATTTAGAAAAGGATTTTGGAGGTGCATAGAGGAAAAATAAGAGAGGGAAGAAAAAAAAAAGAAAAGAGGAAATATCATTGGAGGAGGCTGGTGCAGAATTAATGTTAATCCATAGCATGTCTGTAGGTGAATTTGAAACGGCTCCCCTCTTTTTTTGCAGAGACAATCTCTCCCTAGTTTGTATGACTGGGAAAATAGAATGAAGAATAGATTTCTTTGTGCTTATACTTCCTTGCAAGTTTATGCAGGTCACAATCATGCAACTGTTTAAAGAACTGAAGATATTTAAAAAGAATATTAAAGAATGATACAATTGAAAAAAGAAGAATATGTAAGTTTTTGGTGTTTACAATTAAATAAGATACCAATTTAGTAGCAAGGACTTTCTCTTGGTAGCTGGCAAAAATAAGGGAAGTGGGTTTTAAACACTAAATGTAGATTAGGTTAGTGTTGATTATCTAGTTTATGGTATATTAATCTAGTGATTCCCACTCCCAGAAGAACCATAGTAGGAGGTTTATTGGTACACTTCACTATGACAGCACCATCTTTCAATATTTCACACTCTATTGAACTCTGTTTTCACAAACTGTGATTTTTCTTTTCTCCCCAACTCAAGTATGCTTGTCAACCACATCCAAGAGCCTGCTCTCATGCAAAGCCAGCAATGCTTGATTTTTCATCAGGAATATTCCTATGCAATATTGCTTTCTTGATACTTCTTGTTGGTGCCATGCTTGGATCATGATTAAAATGTTTTTTTTCCCCCTAAAACCATTTGAAATAGAGCTCCTGGAAGTTTTCTCTTGGTTTTCAGTTCACTGTGTTTTCAAGGATTTGAGATGTAATCCTATCTAGCGGCAGGATAGGAAAATACTAAACACCTTTTGATTGTGTCGCTTCTTTGAAATTTTCTAGAAGTTATGTGCATGCATGTGTGTGCATAGAGATGCTTTGTGTGTGTGTATAGAGATGCTTCATTGGCTTACAGTGGGGTTATGTCCAAATAAGTCTATTGCATGCTGATAGTTAGCTTGGGAAAAGATGAAATTCAAAATCTGAAGTATGAATTCTACTAAATTTATAGCACTATTGTGCCATCGTAACGTTAAAAACTTGTAAGCTGAACAATTGTAAGTTGGAGCCCTTCTATATATTATCTGCATAGAGTTAAGGTAAATGCATGTATATATGAGTATGTTGTCTATGTAGCTGCTACCTGTCTGTCTGTCAATCTATTAATAGATATGTATGCCAGATTTGCAATAAAGATCTCAGAAATTTTAAAAAGATATATAAAGTTTCTTTCCAACTCTTCATAAACTGTTAGTACATTAGAGAATTAATATCACTGCTTTGACAATTCAAACTTGAGTATTTTCATTTGAGGTGTAATACAGAGTTGGCTTTCAGCCATGCATGTGAGAGGTGTGGCATATGGGAAGTCCTGAAGAGAATGAGGCAGTAGATGGATTTTAATGTAGATGCATGAAAATGATAGAATCATAAACCTTGGCAGAAAAACAAATGCTTCACTCTTCTAATAAGCTGATTTTCTGTATTCATTTCAAATCAATTTCTAAAATGGCTACAGCCACTTTTAGGTTGTCTGGGCTCCCCTGCATTTTTCCCATTCCTGTTTCTATAGTTATATTTTCCTGCCTTTCAGATTTAGATCCCTTTTCTAGGTTCTTTTCTTCCTTTACTTGGCTTGTTATTCAATCTACCCCTTGAATATCTGCTTCCCTAGGTTGGCTATGAGGTGAACAGTCTCCCTAGTCTTCCCAGTAGTCTTCTTCATTCAACTGACTTTCTTGTCATATGTCAACAAGGTGGCAATTAGCAGTTTTGGTTGTAATGTCATAGCTGCTGATTATATAGAAAAAGAAAAAAATTTTAAAGTAGTGCATGTGAAAAATACATAATATTTCTGAAAACTTAAGTTCTCGCAAGCATAGTCCTTCATCCAGAGATGGTAATTGGCAGCCTAGGTGAGCACCTGATGTCTTATTACTAACAGCAATCTCACCTCTCTGCCACCAGCTATAATAAATTTTGAGCCAACTCTGCTCAACAATAAAACTTAAGGATTAAACAAAGGAGCACAACACTGAAAACAACAACAAAATATAAGGATAGAAACTATTATTGTTCAATGTAATCAAATAAAATTTTTAATGAATCAACTGGTGTGATGATAAATTTTAGGTATCAACTTGACTGAGTTAAAGAAGACACAGAAGCTAGTGTAGTGGCACATGCCTATAATCCCAGTAGCTCAGGAGGCTGAGGTAGGAGGTTTGCAAGTTCAAAGCCAGCTTCAGCAATTTAGCAAGGCCCTAAGCAACTTAGCGAGATCCTGTCTCAAAATAAAAAATAATAAAAAATCTGGGGATGGGCTCAGTGGTTAAGTGCCCCTGGGCTCAATCCTTGGTATTAAAAAAAAAAAAGAGAGAGAGAGAAAGAAACTTAGGTGTGCCCATGAAGGTATTTAATTTGAATCAGTAGATTGTAAAGAAGATTGACCTTACTAATGTGGGGGTATTACCAGATCTATTGATGTTCTACAGATAGAAAAAAAGAAGGAGGAAGAGAAACTTTGCTGTCTCTTGAGGAACTGGGACATCCATCTTCTGCTCTTGAATATCAGGATTCCTGGTTCTTGGGCTTTCAGACTCTAGGACTTATACCAGTGACCATCCATGTTTCTCAGACCAAGACTGAACTATACTGAGTGTTTTCCTGGTTCTGCTAGCATATTATGGGACTTTTCAGTTTCCATAATTGTGGACTAATTCTCATAATGAATCTCTTCTGTATCTTTATATATCATATTGGTTCTCAGGAGAACCATGACTACTACAGTTGGTATCTCAATTTTTCAGATGTAGGCACTCATATATATACTTTTTTTTACATATTGACTTATTCTCATTCATTCCTTTTTCCTTCTTTTGGGACTAGACTTCAGGAGCAGTGACTTTTGTTTTGAATAGAATAGTAGAAAAAACCCAAACTCTTGGATCTGAAACCCTGGGAAACATCCTTTAACCTGCATGAATCAATGTGCCAAGTTTATAATTTCCTGCTGATCCCATTTTCTGTCTTCTCAACACAGTTTAAAAATATGTTATAATAATAGAGATTTAAGTTCTTAGTTCCTTATTTGTATAGAACCAGACAGCTTAAATTCTATAGCCAACATCAAAATGAAACATTGAACATTTTCCTGACTCTCTTGATCAGTCTATCAAATTTCATTCCACTAGGCTTGAATTATTCCACATAATTAATAATTTGTGAAGGCAAAACTTTTGTTATGTAACCTTGGGCAATAAATTATTATTTAAGGATCTTTTAATATTTCCTTATTAATAACAATAGGTTGTCTTTATAAGAACTATGACTTTATAAAAAAATCATAATAATTATACAGTAACATTTGAAAGGTAACATGCCCTTTTTTCTATTGCCTTTCTCTAACCAATTAAAATGAATGCCAGAGACTAAAAATCACATCACCACTGTGAATGAAATAGAAGATAATATTCCCTGGCATTAAATAACTTATGAAAATTAGCATAGAGAATAAATTAATGCCTGATGAAAAGTAGACAAGGTAATGATGAGGTTGACTGTATGGTTTTCCAAAATCCATAGAGAGAAAGGTCAATGAATCCCAATGGCAAAAGGTTGGCAATGATATAATCCAACCACTCACTGTGCTGGAGAGAAACCATGACAAGAGTTTGAAATGATGTTTTCTAAGGCTTTCTGGTGGCATTTAGGAATGTAACAACCATTTCTTCTAGCTTTCAGCCTTAAAACATTTTATTAAGCTATAGTGGCTATAATCATTATCCTACCACATTTTGGGCAGCTCTTCTAACCTCATTATTATTACCATAACAGTTCTTATGGCAATAAATTGCAATCATTTAAAAATCCACTTTGTCATTATACATTTTGAAAAAAAAATCTTACAGGAAATCTTATTTCCTTTAGGCATCTTCAAATTTCCAAATATAAATCCTTGTTATTACAACTTAGGAAGAGTCTTGAAGAAAAATATCTTAGCTCTGCCTTTGTCCACGTTATTCCACATGGCTCCTGCTGGTGCATATCATGAGAGTATTGTTGTTGCAGAGAAGGAATCTTTTATTTTCAAACCACACATTGGAAAAATTCAACTTTGCAGTTATCATACTGTTTGCAGCAACTGACATTGATTGGGGCTAACTCTGAACTCAAAATTCTAGTATATACCTTGTTATATTGTTGAAAAATAATGTACCATCGAATCTATCTTTATATAAAAATTTGTATAGCATTTTGGTTTACCTGTCACTGTCAATTAATGTTTCCATATGTGCAATGACTCATCCTGTGTTACTACAAGTTAAAAGGACATATCCTCACCTGCAGACATACTGCAAAGTTTCAGAAAGTATACATCTTTTTATAGGTAATGTGAAGTGTTCTTCACATTTATAGCCACTTAATTGGTGTTTTAATGGTAGAGGTAGTGTTGATTATGACTTTGATCCATTGGAGAAGCTTATGTTTGAGGAAGACAAGTTCATTTTTTTAGGGATTTGTAGGTACCAACATACTTTGATTGGCTTTGAATTGTCCCCAACTGATGATTTAAAACTCAACATTAAAGAGTTTCAGTTTCCACTAAATGTGGGAATTGAAGACCGTGTCTTTTAGCACTGTAGAATTTTTCCATTACCTTTTTCCATAGACAGTCTCATCAATGGGAGATAAACAGCACATATCATCTGATGTTCTTCACTGAATCTGATGCACACCACTGAAAGAGATTGGTGGGTTTGGGGGTTTTCATATTACATTCTTATTCCCTTCTTCCATTTTCTGGAAGTTACCCAGACATGGCAAAGGGGCAATATGACTTGCCAATAAACAAAAATATTTGACCAAACTTCACATTTCTTTAAGTCTTTACCTCTTCAAGGTCTGATAATGTATTGGGTAAAAAAGCTATCCAGTATAGAGGATAATATTAACTCAGTTATCTCTCAGATTATAGAGAAGAAAAGCTGGATCTGATTTGTGTACTGGAACAGTGAGTACCTTATTGAACCCAGCATTTGTTATGGTTATAACACTAAATAGAAGAATTAGTTCACTAATTAGCTCTTGGCAGCTCACCACAGTTGACTGTCAACTCTGAGTCCAAGAAAGCAAATGTAAAGGAGATATTCTTACATATTAGGTGACATTTAGATTTTGAAAATGAAATGTAAATACATTCTTCTTGTAAATACATCTCTTATCTTTTACTTAATCCAAGATCAATTTTGATTTCTGATTTTAATTTTCGCTTATCCACAAGCCACTTTATCAAGTTGACAATACATTTTATCAATTAAGCAGTATACTTCCAACTTGCATGGTGTTGTGTCAGGCACTTGGGGGAATAGAGGATGTAGAACATGGGGTTTCTGTCCTGAAGTGGGTGACAATTTAGCTAGAGGGACCAGCACTACACACCCAAAGGTTCAATAGCAATGTGATAATTAAAAAACATAGAGATTAGTATGAACTAAAATAATTTGCATTTATTTAGTTTTAGAAAGGGTAAGTAATCTGACTGACATTCCAACTTTGTTTTTTGGAATTCTTGATATATCATAGTAATATGAAATAGTTCTATCTTTCCAGAGATAATTCATTTAGTTCTTATGAATGTGAATGGATAGGCCAGAAATTATTAGAGGAAAAAATATATTTGGAGTCAGAAGACCTGAGCTTCTAGCTCATTCCCATGACTTATTCATCTTTGGAAAATTATCCTTCTCAGGTCTTTATTTTCTTATTATAAAATAATAAAAATAATACATTTATGGTAGGTTGATTATAGTAATGACCATAATTAATGGTATCTGTAGAGCAACATCTATTCCCTCATACTTTAACTCTTGGTTGGTCATGTTTCTTCCCTTTCTCTTTGCCTGTCATCATGAGAACAGACCCAAAACAGGGGATGAGACATGTAGAACTTTCTAAGCTATTTTGACAAATAGGCCACCACAATATATAAATACAGGGGATGAGACATATAGACCAAGCAAGGGAATCTCACTTTGTCCAACCATGGCCACTGACACAGGAGAGACTGGTTAAAGTAATTAAAGCTGCCTAGTGATCTGCAACTGAGCTCAGATGCATGACTGAACCCTGCTGAACTCAGCTTTACTGTATAGATGAGTGGTTATTGTTTTATGTCACTGAAGTTTTATGCTGGTTTGTTATGCAGAAGTAACTCAGTAATAAAATACTTCATTATTACTGTGGGGATTAAGACAATGTACGTGAAACAATGTGCAAATAATGAGTTTAAATGTCCTTAAGGTCATTGAATTATTGTAGATGAAGATACAGACACAAGATGTAGATTTTTAGATTTTAGTTGTTTCTAGCATCTATCTAAGTGTATCAATTATTGCATCCTTATTTTTGTACTGAAATGTATTTATATATTGTGGTGGCCTATTTGTCAAAATAGCTTAGAAAGTTCTTAACACTCGTAAGTGATTATTAAATAAATAAAACGAAAAATTCAATGCTAAAAACTAGGTATGAAAGAAGGTCACTAGATTGTGCACATTTAAATCATTAAAGTACAGAAAATTTTCATTACCAATCAAGATTTTTCCTTAGCAAATTACTAGTAGTTCAGCTTAACCAAAGCCAAAACTGAGAACATTTCAAGAGGCAAATTTTGCATTTAGTATTAGTTAAAATTAATTTATGGAACATTTTTTACATTGCTGAAATACAAAAAAATTAGATGCTGCAAATAAAACCTAAACTTTTTGTTTATGAGTAGACCATGTTCCAAAAGTTAAATTTTGAAGTAGGCCCTTAGAATTTTCAGACATATTTCCCAATACCAACAATGGTACATTTTGAAGTTAATCCACAAAGAACACATATAAAAATAATAATTTGATGAATAGTTTTTGGGAACCTTATGAGCCTGACTCTCTTTTAGGGAATAGAGATATACCAATGAACAAAACAGAGTACCCATGTCAAGAAACTTATAGTCTATGTGGGGGAACAAAAATTAGCAAGATACATAAGTAAATATGAGTATGATATCTGGCAATAAGTATTTTGACAAAAAAACAATTCAGGGCAGCAGTGTGGAGTGTGTTGGTGGGGTTGCAATTTTAACCTGGTGGTTTTCATTGCAGTGGTTGAAGAAAGGGACCAGGAGCTGTGAACACCAATTCAAAAAGAACAACTGGTTGAAGGATTATTTCTGGTAGTTTGACATTTCTCCTCTTCCTTTACTCACACTTCCTGAGGCCATACTTTACACTCTGGTTTTGAGATTAAAAAAATAGAGATGAGGTAGCCATGAGGGAGGAGGGCATGATGGCATGCACTGGGTTGCTTTGCCAAAGGGAGAGAGAAATATACAATAAGGCTGCTGGTCTCGCCTCCCGAGATGGCTGTTCACATCAGGGCAAATGATAGGAAATGTACTTGGAATTTTCTATCCTGCCAGGTACTTTTCAATCTCAATGTCTTTCACCCTTCTCAGAGCATACGTCTATCAAAGGTGAGAAATATGTACATGCTGGAGGAGAGAAAAAGGGGGCGTTTAGTGAGCTAGGTTAAACCTCAAAATGCTGTGAGGATGTTATCTCATGAGGTGACATCACCTTTTTATAGTTGGTGCCTGGTTGCCTATTAAACAACTCTAAAACACATCATCTTAGAACAGCAATTTTATTTTGCTTATGATTTTGTAGGTCATGAATTAGGCTCCTTTGGGGCCAGAATATCCATTTATAAGACAGCTCACTCACATGACTGCAAATTGTTGCTGACAGTTGTCTGGGAGCTGTGCAGGACTTTGGCCTGGGACCTTAGCTCTTTTCTATGTGGGCTTCTCCATGGAGTTTCTAAGTTTTCCTCACAGCATGGTGGCTGGTTTTCAAGAGTAAGTTTTCCTAAAGGTAGGTAGTGAAAGCTGTTAGTTTTATAAGACCTAGCCTTAGAAACAGATGAGTGTTTGATCTATAGTATTATGTTTCTTAAAGTAATTACAGAGCACACACAAAATCAAGGAGAAAGGACATAGATCTCCATGTCTCCATGGTTAAATAAAAATGCTGAATGAAAACAATGTGGTATTTCTATGAGAGTGTCAAGAACTTTTGAATTTTAAGACTTCATTCAGCTTAATGTACCTAGCACAGTGTCTTAGGTTGTCATTTTTAAAGTTAATTTATTGAATTGAACAATGATTTCATGTTGCTCAATATTTGAGGCAAAGTGTGAAAGATGTTTCTCCAAAATTGAGAGAGAATAAACTACAGGATCTTTCCTATGTTGTTTATGTTACTGTAAGCAGTCCATGTTATTTCCCCAAAGCCATTTTCCTTTCATTGCAGACATGCTTGGCTGACCAACTAGGCATTAGCTGTAAAAATCAGAGGGGGAGAAATTGCTTTAGTAGGTTCAAAGTCAAGAAAGAATGTTTCCTCCATTGTGAGCCACTAAGCTGCAGGTGCTGAGGGCTGTTGCTTGCTGAAGATCCCTGATCAAATCTGATCGCTCATAAAGACAGGCAAGTTTAAGGCCAAGCTACAGTGTGGAACTATCAGAGAAGTTTTTTTAAAAATTGAATCATGTATTGTGGATTTTAATACATTTTTGTGCTTAGGTATGGAAAAAATCATTCATCATTACTTCATTGATAAAAATGTGCTCAGGACTCAACTGGAGTATGGCCTTTTGAGGGTCATGAAATACCTACAACTTTTTTTGTCTTTATTGGTTAATGGAGTCTTTATTTGGAGAAGGGCATTCAGAAATTAAAATTTGGGGTTTTTAAATAAAGAGAGGATGATAAAGGTGTCTGAAAGCAAAATGAGATGGACACCCATGACTGTCTAGATATGGGGTTCAGTATTCCCTGTAGAGCATCCTGACCTTTTAGGAACAATTTTCAGAGTGCGATGGTTCTTAAACAGATTCCTAAATTTCTGGATAAGATTAAGGAAGCCCTGTCACTAGGAAAAAAGAGGATATTTGCATTTTAGGAAAAGTTTTTCTGGGGTCAAAGATTTAGTTTAGTGGTAGAGCTCTTGCCTAGCACACTCAAGTCCCTGAGTTCAGTCCTCAGCCCTGGAGGGCAGGGGCAGGCGAGGAGAGGAAAAAGTCTTCCCAAATAGATCAGAAGTTATGGTGATGAAAGAAAAAGATGGAATTCGTAATTTTCCATAAAGAACTTTCTTTTCTAGCAGTAGTGCAACTTAGGTGATGAACAAGTTGTTTCATCCCAGATAGCAGCAATACCGATATAACTTTTAGTATAATATTTTGCTATAATTGTTCCATTTTATTATTATTCATTGCTTTTAGTCTCTTTCTGTGCTTATTATAAATTAAACTTTATCATAGTATGTATGGACAGAAAAAGACATAGGGTTCAAGCATCCACTAGAGATCTTGGAACACCTCCTACTGATAAGGTACATGGTACAACACAACGCTAAGCCACTGCTTGCCATACCACAGTTGCATCCATGAGTGCAGCGCTAAAGGAGAGACACAGACTGCATTGTTCCCAGAGGTTATTGTTAACTGTTCTGAACTTCTGGAGCTTGTCAAATCTCTAAGGTTAATAATCTATACCTTTAAATTCTCTTTATAATCCTTTTACTCTCCCTCAAGTCCCCAGTTCTACTCCATGGTATGCTAGCTAATGACTCCGTGAACTCATTTTGTCCTCAATTTCTATTGTTGCTCTAGCTCCTAGTAAAGGGAAGGGAAAGGTGAGGTGGAATAGAAGCTAAAGTGGGGGCATGAATTTCCTAAGTGATTAGGGTGTGGTGCAATTAATAAGACATGACAGGACGTCCAGAGCACAGATTAGGGACATCTAACCCATAGAGGATGTGCCAGGGCGATATTTCAATGAGAGGCACATGTGAGTAAAAGCTTGAAGAATGAACTAGAGTTAAGATGAAAAGGGAGAAGGAGACAGATTGCTACAACTAGATAAGTTATGGCCATATATGTGGGTGAAAGGAGCAATCCTGTAATGTTTTGGCAAATTATTGCATAGCAGATGGGAAAAATGAAATCAAATTGGCTTTTCTGCCATATATATTTTTTCAAGTCTAGAAAGAGTGGTCCGGGAACTTAAGATAGAGGTACTTTCAAGTGGGCATCAGGATATGTGGAATTTTAATTGACTTCCTGTAAATTTATATTACCCTGTGTCCTAATTACTATGAGTAGATATATCTTATATTACCATTCAGACTTTAAGTGGAGACACTGCTAAGTACCACTTTGTATCCAGCCATCAAAATTTAAACGACTCAATAGATGCATATGGGATGAATAAGTGAAAAAATTAATGAAAAATTTTAAATGCTATTGTGTCATGAAAATGGCCTATTGAGAACAGTAGTCTATCTTGGAGAAGAGCGTGTTCTGTTTTTCCTTTTGTGATATTGGTCTCAAAAGGCAAGAAATGTATCACCTCACCCACGATCCCCAAAATGTCCTTATGATACCTTCTTAACACAATCTGAATAGAGATTTGGTTAATGATTGATCAAGAATGATTTTCCAAATATCAGAAGACAAATATTTTTATCTGTCATGGAAAGCAGTCCTATTTTTTGTTGCCATAATAGAATACCACATATTGGATAATTTATAAAGAAAAAAATATTTCTTGGCAGTTTGGGGTGCTGGGAAGTCCAATATCAATGTCCAACATCTGGTGAGGGCCTTCCAGTTGTATCATAACATGGCAGAGATCACAAGACAAGAGTAAGGTAGTGTAACAGCCCATGCCACCTTCTCTTATAAAGTCACTAATCTCATCATGAAGGTCTTGTCTTCATGACCTCATCTATCCCTGATTCCATTCCAAATACCATCAACACACAAAGATGGGAATTGTTTACAACGTGTGTAGGAGGCACTGAGAATCCACAAGAAAGGACTTGATTTGTAGTGAAATCATTTTGCTAATGTTTGCTGTTTTGTTGGTGTTCAGTTTCATAGTAATACCCTCATCTCAATTCCCTTACTCAAAGGCAATGGCCACCTCCTACTGAGGAAACTAAAGATGTGGTCCTTTAATGATAAAGCTGTGACACAAGTGTGGCCAATAGGGGTTCTTCTGTAAGACTTTGAATCCTGAGCAAATGACAGCAAAATATCATGACTTTTAAGAGCTGTGTGGCATTCCCTAGTTATCTTCTGCATAGCCCTCCAGAACCTGTTGAATTTGCCTGTTCCCCTAGTTGTCCAATATCATTCCAATAATTCTCTCTTGGTTTTGCTTCAGATTATCTTTTTCTGTTGTTTGCAACCAATTTCCCAGATAATATAGATATTGTTCAAAATATAAGAAAACATATTATTTTCCCTCATATTAAAAACTAAGTGTTTGAAAGAACAATAAACACTACAAAGTAGAATTTTGACCCATGAAAAAGAGCATTTCTGTTAATTTCAACCATCTGCGACAAGTTTCCCACTGGACACAAAGGTTTGTGACGTATTGTAAATGTCTGCAAGTGACACATGCATTTGTGGATGAGGATTTCAGGTTATCCCCTGTGAATGTGATGAACTGTCCAGATGGTGCCTTGATAGCCACTCAGCAGAGTCCTTTAACGATAACGATTAACAGCTAATTACATTTAATGCCTTGAAAGGAGTCCAGTCGCATTCATCTGAGTAGAAATCCATCCCTGGGTAGATCCAGAAGAGAGAAAGGAGTTCCAGCATGGCCATCTGGATGCTACCCACCCTCCCACTCTTACCATTGAAGAGAGTTTAGCCATGTCCATGACTCCTTTTGGAGTATGGATTCTGATTCTGGAAGCTGTTTAAATTAGGCCTTACTGAATTAAAGGAGAAAAAATGGCTCTTGTTTCATCAAAGCAAGAGTCAAGTTGGATGAAAATTCTATTTGGATAGAGAGGATAAAAGAGAAAGCTTGGAAAGCCCACTCTAGACATTTGTGGTGTTTCTAAGAGTTAGGACACACAAAACAGTATGCCAAAACAACATTGGAACACAGTGACTACAACTGACAGATTCCAAGAAACATATGTTGCTTCTTCCCATATTTTTCTTTTACAAAAACAGTCTATCTTCACATAGCACGTGCACAGCAAATTACCATTATGGTAAAATGTGATCAATTCATAGACTCAGTTTAGAATTTATGGCAATCTTATAGAAACTGGCATGGAGTGTATGGTTTTCAATGTATGCTATTTGCTTTCCTGTTCAAGTGATAACATTGTCCATCTGATATATATATAAAGTTTATCCTTAATAGAGACAGCTGAGCAACTTGGAAAAATCTTTTATTTACCAACAAGGTCTTGTTGCCACTATTAAGTGAAACATTCAGACTTTAGAGTCCCTGTTGGCAGCAGATGGCTCAGGAGTGAAATGTAATAATAATTACTCACCTTTGGAAATGGCCTCCAAGCACAGTGGAAAACCTCCAAAGCCTAAGAAGTTATGTTTGTGCTGTTGAACCTCATGTTTTTGGTCAAATAACTGATCCAAACTGGGCCTATTGAATTAAATTTTCTGGAATTCTGAATCTTGAAGAAAGGAAGCTGTAAGACTGAGCTTTAGAACTGGGTCAAATTAATGGCAAAACTTAAGAAAAAAGGTTCTTCCTATGTATTTGTATGCATACTTAAAGAATGTCTTTTAAAAATTATTTTTTTTTAGGTTTTTGATACATATTGTTTTTGTTACTTTCTTATAGATACACAATTTTAATTTGGATTTTTTTCATTCTGTGTATCAGTTAGTTTAGGATGGTGAACACTAACTTCATGTTCATAATAGATGTTGATGAAGGTCAGTTGGGGTCTCTGCTCTACTAATGTTCACACTTAAAACCATATGGAGTGGTGCCAGTCTCTGCAGTGCACCTTTAATTCATATCCTATCAGCATGATTTCAAAGATTCTGGGAAACACAACCTATTGTGTCCTGGACAAAAAGCAGGAATACTAGAAATATTGGTGAGTGTGATTGGAGTTGCAAAATTTTTTGCTTCAATTTTTGTTTATGGTCAAAGAATACTATCTGACTCTTCATTCTTTTTGGATTTGGGACTTATTGAATTTTTCCCAAGGGTTGAATATAGGATCAACTTTTTGTGACTTTTTTCACAGGCGTTTAAAGAAGGCATACTCTCTAGAACTTTCTATATATCAATTACATCTAATTTTCATTTATGATACTTAGTATTAAAAAATTTCTGTCCATTAGATTTGGCAGGAAATGAGAGAAAGAAAGGAATATCCATTATTTTGAATATATTTTGGCCTATGATTTTTGTCTCTTCTATGATTTAGCTTAAATGTTTTTAGTATATACATTCATAATTATACCTTCATTGTGAATTTTATAAAGTGCTCTATTTTTCTAATGTTTTTGATTTCCCCTTGAATTTTTTTTTTAACTTTAAAAAAATTATTTATTCTATTTAGGTATACATGATAGCAGAATGCATTTTGATTCATTGCACACAAATGGGGCACAACTTTTCATTGCTCTGGTTGTGTGTGATGTAGAATCACATCATACATGCAGTCATACATGAAGCTAGGGCTATGATGTCCATCTCATTCTACCATCTTTACTGCCCCCATGCCCACTCCCTGCTCCCTCCCCTTTGACCAAATTTCCTCCATTCTTGCCATGTCCCCTCCCCAATTATGAATCAGCATCCACTTATCAGAGAGAACATTCTGCATTTGGATTTTTGGGATTAGCTTACTTTGCTTAACATGATTTTCTCCAACTCCATCCATTTACCTGCAAATACCATAATTTTATTCTCTTTTATTGCTGAGTAATATTCTATTGTGCATATATACCACAGTTTCCTTATCCATTCATCTATTGAAGGTTATCTAGGTTGGTTCCACAGTTTAGCTATTGTGAATTGAGCTGCTATAAACATTGAAGTGGCTGTGTCACTATAGTAGGCTGTTTTTAAGTTCTTTGGGTTTAGACCGAGGAGTGGGATAGCTAGGTAAAATGGTGGTTCCATTCCAAGTTTTTTAAGGATTCCCTACACTGATTTCTATATTGGTTGTACCAATTTGCAGTTCCACCAGCAATGTATGAGTGTGCCTTTTCCCCCACCACCTCACCAACACTTATTGTTGTTTGTATTCTTGATAACTGCCCTTCTGACTAGCATGAGATGAAATCTTAGGGTAGTTTTGATTTGCATTTCTCTAATTGCTAGAGATGTTGAACATTTTTTCGTATGTCTGTTGATCAACTGTATATCTTCTTCTGAGAAGTGTCTATTCAGCTCCTTAACCCATTTATTGATTGAGCTGTTTGGTTTTTTTGTTAAGTTTTTTGAGTTCTTTATATATCCTGGAGATTAGTGCTCTATGAGATGTGCATGTGGAAAAAACTTGTTCCCAGAATGTTGGCTCTCTGTTCACTTCATTGATTGTTTCTTTTGCCGAGAAGAAGCTTTTGAGTTTGAATCCATCCCATTTATTGATTCTTAATTTTACTTCTTGCACTTTAGAAGTCTTGCTAGGGAAGTAAGGTCCTAATCTGACATGATGAAGATTTGGGACTACTTTTTCATCTATTAGGCATAGGGTCTCTGGTCTAATTCCTAGGTCCTTGATCCACTTTGAGTTGAATTTTGTGCATGGTGAGAGATAGGGGTTTAATTTCATTTTGCTGTATATGGATTTCCAGTTTTCCCAGCACCATTTGTTGAAGAGGTTATCTTTTCTCCAGTGTGTTTAGCACATTTGTCTGGTATAAGATAACTGTTTTTAATTAGTTTTTCTCTGTGTCTTCTATTCTGTACCATTGGTCTACATGTCTATTTTGGTGGTGATACCATGCTGTTTTTGTTACTATAGCTTTGTAGTATAGTTTAAGGTCTGGTATTGTGATGCCTTCTGCTTCACTCTTCTTGCTAGGGAATGCTTTGACTATTCTGGGTCTCATATTCTTCCAAATGAATTTCCTGATTGCCTTTTCTATTTCTATAAGGAATGATGTTGGGATTTTAATTGGAATTGCATTGAATCTATATAGTGCTTTAGGTAGTATAGCCATTTTGACAATATTGATTCTGCCTATTCAAGAGCATGGAAGATATTCCCATCTTCTAAGGTGTTGTTCAATTTCTTTCTTTAGTGTTCTGTGATTTTCATTGTAGAGGTCTTTCACCTCTTTTGTTAAATTGATTCCCAAGTATTTCATTTGGGGGGGGGGCATTGTGAATGGGGTAGTCTTCCTAATTTTTCTTTCAGAGGATTCATCACTGATGTATAGAATGCATTTGATATGTGGGTTTGATTTTATATCCTGCTACTTTACAGAATTCATTTATTAATTCTAGAAGTTTTCTGGTGGAATTTTTTGGATAGTCTAATATACAATCATGTTGTCGGCAAATAATGATAGTTTTAGTTCTTCTTTTCCTATTCATATCCCTTTAATTTCTTTCATCTGTGTAATTGCTCTGGCTAATGTTTCAAGGACTATGTTGAATAGCAGTGGTGAAAGAGGGCATTCCTGTCTTGTTCCTGTTTTTAGAGGGAATGCTTCCAATTTTTCTCCATTTAGGATGATCTTGGCCTTGGGTTTAGCATAGATAGCTTTACAAAGTTGAGGTATGTTTCTGCTATCCCTAGTTTTTCTAGTGTTTCGAACATGAAAGGGTGCTGTATTTTGTCAAATGCTTTCTCTGCATTAATTGATAAAATCCTATGATTCGTATACTTAAGTCTATTGATGTGATGGATTACGTTAACTGATTTCCATATGTTGAAACAACTTTGCATCCCTGGAATGAACTGTACTTAATCATGGTGCACTATTTTTTTGGTATGTTTTTGTATGTGATTTGCCAAAATTTTATTGAGAATTTTCTATTTATTTTCTATTTATTGAGAATCATCTATTTCCTTGCTTGAAATTAAGTTATGCATGACCTCCTGGTTCAGTTTGGGTAGGTAATATGCCCATAGAAATTTTTCAGTGTCTTCAAGGTTTTCTATTTTACTGGAATATAAATTTTCAAAATAGTTTCTAATTTTCCTCTGTATTTCAGTAGTGTCTGTCATGATATTTTCTTTTCATCATGAGTTTTAGTGGTTTCAGTTTTCTCTCTCTTTCGTTAGGGT